>JAENPR010001490.1:0-147864 GCA_018135685.1 Themeda triandra | reverse complement strand
GGGTCCTAGCGGAGGTTGTTCCCCCAACAAGAGCCCCACGATGGTTCGGCCCGGCCGGCGGGCCTGGAGCAACGCCCTTAAGAAAAGAGGAATGGTCCGATGGCGTGTGGCCCGAGGTCCACCTCCGCAGCCGACGCCCAACCGCGCTCGCGGCCCGCTTTAGCCGGGTCCCGCTTGCGCTTTATTTTAATCAATTAATGGGCCGGACCGGGGCTTCGCGCCGCGGCGATGACGGACGCTTAGGGTTTGCGTGGCGCTTTCCCCCGTTGGATAACCGGATCCTCGAGATTTGTGCCGCCTTACCGTGCAGTTGAAACTCCCGCTTATAAATAGTCGTGGTGGGTGAAAGGGACGCTTTTTTTTACTCGCTTCGTCTTCGCTTCCATCGCGCTTGCTTTCGCCATTCATACACGGAGGCTTGTAGACCCGTGCGGGGGTGAGAGGCATCAGAAGTCGGGGGTTGTAAGTGGGATGGAGGTGATTCAAGTGAGGCGGAGGTGATCAGGGAAAGGCGGAGGTAATTGTTTGATGGCGAAGGGATCCGAGGCGTAGGGGGACCGACGCCATGGGCACCGCAGCACCCTCCCCGTCTAGAGATCGGAGCTAGCTCGTGGCGGCGGGGATCTCGATAGGTTCACCGCGTAGGTTACCGGAGAGGAGCAGGCGACTCGCCCCGAGAGGTGTGTCGATGCCGCACCCGACAACAATCGTGGTGGTCTTTGAAGCCTTCTTTGAAGCTGGGCGCGGTTCGCCACCCGCCGGTGCCGGGCGCACCGCAGAGTTCGGGCCGTGCGCTCCATCACCCGACGCCCAATAGCTTCCCGAAGCTTTGCGCGTTTGTGTGGGGTCCGTCACTGCAGGGGTGGAGCCGATCGTGGAGGGCTTCGCGAAGGTGCACCGCATGCATGTGCGTAGGAAGACGAAGACGGTGACCACCGGCGACAGTCGGTGACTCGAGGACAACCACCCGGGTTCTGATGCCCGGCGACGAACAACGCGAAGGTGCCGGCTTGTGCTCGAAGAACAAGTGGGAAGGTTGGCTCGAACAAGTGGTTCTATTACCGTTTGGATGAGGCGGAGGGGCGTGACTTGGCGGGCGACCTTCGCCCGCTCCCGACAAGGAGACTCTCTAAAGGTGACCACCGCTCTCGACCAAGGGTCACGGCTCGCGAGGACGCGATGCGTGACCTCTCCTGTATGGCGCAGCCGGATGTGTTCGCGGAGTATCACCGCGCGAAGGTCGTGCTCTCCGAAGGCCAACCATGATTGGACAGCCTCGGTGAAGGAAGGGCCGTCATCTTATGCGGCTATGGGGTACGAGTTTCTGAAGGACCTAAACTTGCCGAACCTCCGCGTTGCTTGGGCGGAGGAGCTCTCCTCCGCTTCGAGCGAGGCAGAGGCTTTGAAGAAGATTCGCTGTGTGGTGGAAGCGGAGGTGCTGGAGCTCGTCGGGAAGGTGGACGCCGAGGAGCAACGAAAGATGAAGGAGGAGATGGAGGGGGTCACCCGGGTGAACCGGGTCTATGACCCGCTGGCATCAAGTACGGGCGAGGCCGAAGCCGCGCCCCCGAAGGAGAAGCAAGCGGGCTAAGAAGCGGCCGGCAATGAAACAGCCTCGGAGACCTCCGAGATCTCGGCTAGCGATGATGTCCCGCCCCGGCCGGCGGAGGTGGTCGTGGGGGCGGAAGATCCGAAGACGTCGGGTGGCGGCCGCGGAGGTGGGTTGGCGACGGAACAACCTGGGCCGGCGCGGCCTTCTCTTCCGCCGTGCTCCACGGAGGAGCCGTTGAACGTTTCCCCGCCGCCCGGGCCGACCCGCCGGCGCCTAGGGGTGGGCGGGGACGAGGAGCGAAGAGGACGCGTGCCCTCTGGCTTCGACCGGCGGTGCCAAAACCCGCTCCGGTTCGACTGCTGAATAGCGGCAAGAAGAGAGAGGGCAAAGCAGTTAGCCGGGGACAAGTCTTCTCGGGCGCCTCGCTCCTTCGTGCCTGGCCGGCAAGAAGGTGGACGAGGACGTGGACATCACTTCGCCCCCACGTTCCCGAGCGCCGGGTCCTTGCGGAGGTCCAGAAGAGGCTGCGGCCAAGGAGGCAGGAGGAGCCACGAGGAGGAGAAGACCAAGATCCGGCGATGGTGGATGCCGAGGCTTCCTCCGGCGCCGCGATGAGCCGCCGGAGTACGAAGGAATCCATATCCGGGTCAATGGGGAGAAGCCGTACCTCCGCCCCATAAGGAGCCCGGAAAGAAGGGTTTGGGAGAAGCGCGCCGAGCTCGGGCCGCCCTACTTCGCCTGCCGGCGGGGGGTCACGGGCGTACCCTAAGGCGCACCCGTATACTAGCGCCGACCTCCGCGAATGCCGGCGGATCTCGCAGTGAAGGAGAGCGGAGGTTTCGGTCCCCGCCTTGGACGCGCGTTGTGCCCGAGGCGGAGTCGTGCCGGCGGGTCGAAGGTTGAGAACAACTTGATCGACATCGAGGCGAAGATGATTGAAGCTATTTTGCTTGCACGGGCTCGCGATGCCGTTGCGCGAAGGATGAAGCCGAAACGCGGAAGAGGATTGCGGAGCTCGGTGCGAACCGCGCCGAAAGGCGAGTTCAGAGCTCTCGCGAGCAAGCTTCTCATGAGACCGATATGAATAAGCTTCGTGAGGCTAAAAAGAAAGCATATGAAGATTGCGATGTCGCGTGTCGCGAGCCCGGACTCGAGGACCGAGCTTCGAATGCCAACCAAGCCTTCGAGGACATGAGGAAGCGGGCGGAGGACGCCGAGGGTGAGAAGGAGCGCTTGAGAAACGCGCTATAGATGCGCAGGAGAGGGAGGCGGATTCTGATGCGTGCCTCCTTGTATCCCGCATGGCGAGGTCAAGGGAATCTTTGATGCGCACCGGGCACATACCGGCGGGGCTCCCACTAGCGATCCGCCCGCCGAACCCAGGCCGAAGGTTATGCGGAATGGTTGAAGAATGAGCTGAATTACTTGACGCCGTTTTTTGACCAAATTCGGGTCGAGGCGGGGATTTTCTCGGGGTTCGCCACCGCCGCGCCTTAGGGATGCGGGGAGTAAGCACGCCCGCAAGATCATCGGCGCCGATTTCCGCCGGCCCATCGTGGAGGAGGTCCGCGAGGCAAGGAAGGATTCATTGGTTGCCTCCGTGGGCCATGCGGCTTTCGACAAGTTCGCCGTCCGCGGAGGTACTGACCGGCGTACGAGATCGTCGCCGAAGTTGTCATGGGGGTAAGGGTCGCGTGGCTTTCTTGTCCGTGAGTAACCGTTGTGATTATGGAGTTGCTTTGATTTCTAAAGGGACTTTTCTCGGGTTTTGCGTATTGACGCGCCGGGCCGAGGACGCAGGATTTGCCACCTCCGGAGGAAGGCAACGCCACGACGACCACCGGACGTCCGCCGACGGAGGTTCGGCACCGGACCCGTGAATCCGGGCGCGCAGAGGCTAATACTACCACCGCGATCGACCCGCTCCCGAAGGCTCCGCAGATGAACAGTTGGTGTTACCCCGCGATCAGCTTAGAGTACCGTTGAATGGTCCTATCTTCTTTTGGTGAGACTTAGAGGGAAACATTCCTTGAACAATTTGCACTGTGTGCCTTCTGGATGCTTGTAAGATACATTGAGCCGTAAGGCTTCTCGGTTTGGCTAAATTGTGCTACCTTCGGGCTTGTTCCTTCTTAGATTTGATCGGTGTTTTGGCGTTCTGCCTAGGTATCTCCGCTTGTTTTATGCGAGGGTTTGGTCTCGTGTGTTAGGGCGGGGGGTTTGGCGAGCACCGATCGTGTGCCTTCGCCGCGCAGTTCCTCCGGATTTTGGGCCCGCCATTTTTAATGTGGTTCCGCTCGATGTCGAATCGTCAAGATTTTTTCATGACGGAGCCACCGGATTAACTGAGGGGCAAAAATCCTCACGCGAAATTTGATAGGATTTGGTGGTGGAGAGTAGCGAAGTATGATCGGCCGCTCAAAAGTCGCGCCAACTCCTCCGCAGCGCCGTCCGTGGAGGCGGTCTCGAGGAACCGGAGGTAGTGGCGGATTGCTTATTCCGAAGGAGGAACCAAGGGAGATAGACACGCGTGATCTCCGGCGGTGTTTTCGCCGAGGGTGCTTGAAGGCGACTTACCTCTTGTGGTAAAAAGTCAAGGGGGTTCTTGGAGTGCCCCGATTCTTATTGAAGACAACGATGAGACCGACGCTGACCGGCAACCTCCCCCCGGAGGTAGTAGTCATTAGCGACGACGAGGACGACGAGTATGTTGCCGGTCGTGAGATAATTTTCACGATGTGGAGGAATTTGTTGGCATGGTTGCGGAGGAGCTTGTTGACGACATATTGGAAGGGGTCGTGCAATCTATGGTCAAGGAGGTGACTCGACCACGATCTCGGGCGGAAGCGTGGTCGAGTGTTGCATTATTATGTCGACCCTCAAGGTCGCTTGAGGAGGTGACTTGTAAGGGAAACTTTTAACTTGTTGTTGTTAATGAAAGTTGTGCTTGTTCGCGGGGGTAATGAAATGCTGTAGTGAAAGCGTAGCGACGCCCAACTTTTCAAAAGTGAGGCTCGTGCATGTTTTGCGGAGGTAGTAGTAGAAGCGCAATGACGCCCCGAGTTTTCAAAAGCGAGGCTCGCGCATGTTTTGCGGGAGGTAGTAGTGGCGCAGCCGACGCCTAACTTTTCAAAAGCGAGGCTCGCGTAAGTTTTTGGAGGTAATGAGAGCACAAACACACCCAACTTTTCAAAAGCGAGGCTCGCGTAAGTTTTGCGGAGGTAGTAAAAGCGCAAATGACGCCCAACTTTTCAAAAGCGAGGCTCGCGTAAGTTTTCGGAGGTAGTAAAAGCGCAGCGACGCCCAACTTTTCAAAAGCGAGGCTCGCGTAAGTTTTTGGAGGTAATGAGAGCACAGCGACACCCAACTTTTCAAAAGCGAGGCTCGCGTAAGTTTTGCGGAGGTAGTAAAAGCGCAGCGACGCCCAACTTTTCAAAAGCGAGGCTCGCGTAAGTTTTCGGAGGTAGTAAAAGTGCAGCGACGCCCAACTTTTCAAAAGCGAGGCTCGCGTAAGTTTTCGGGGTAGTGAGAGAGCAGCCGGCGCCCAACTTTTCAAAAAAGCGAGGCTCGCGCATGTTTTGCGGAGGTATAAGAGCGCGCCGACGCCCAACTTTTCAAAAGCGAGGCTCGCGCATGTTTTGCGGAGGTAGTAAAGCGCGGCGACGCCCAACTTTTCAAAGACGAGGCTCTTGCATGTTTCAAAGACTTATATTTAGTTGATACAGATCTTTTGCGCGAACCGTAAGCGGAGCTTAGCCTACATGTGTTTACATGGCGCCGGCCCGGCCTTTGGAACAAATGGGTTCGAAGACCGAATTGTGTTCTTTGCCACGAAGGCTCGGTTGATGATGAACCTTGGTTACCGAATTCAAGGTGAGCAGCTTCGCATTGTTGGAGCGAGGGTCGAGTTCGGAGATTACACGCTAGTTTGCTTACTTTCGCGAGTTCGGATTTCAAACTGTGCACGCCTCTTCCTAGGTTCTCGCGGTGGTTTGGGCTCAGCAGATGTCAAGTTGTGGCCTTGCGCGTGACCGTATAAAGCCGTCGGGTTTTGTTGCGGAGGTGGCCGCGGAGGGTGTGTGCAAGTGATGGCCGGTAAAGGCATTGCGCTTCATGCCCCGACCTTCGGAGATTGTGGCCGCGATGGTTGGGTTGGTATGGGCTAAAGGCTAGCCGGAACCGTGCTAAAGTGGTCGTGGCCGGACTCGAGACCTTCGGCTCAAACACTGGCTTAGGCTTTCCTTCCTGACTCCTCTTATTCCTAAGGGAGTTTGTTAATGGCCGGACATAGTTTGGGAATGCTTGGGTTTGGCTATTGGGTCTTGCTTAAATAAGCGTATTTTGGTGGTAAAGAAGTATAAGCAGGTGTAATGTTTGGGATTTGTAAGGTACTAGGGTGGGTGTGGTGGTTAAGGCGAGGTACAGGGCTTTTAATACACAGACTGGCTTGTACGGCGAGGGTTTGACGATTGAAGGCTATATATGGGAGTGCGCTGGCTGCGGGTGAATGTGGGAGATACTCTGTATCACTGGCTTTGGTTTCTTTTGGGCAACGGGTGCGCTGTAGCGGTGCTCTTTTTGTTTGAACTTAAAACTGGATGCTGATAGTTTTGAGGAGCCGGGTGTAAGGTTGATCGATGTCTTGGAGCTCTTTTTGTTTGGGTGTCGGATATCGTACTCCCGCTCCTCGCCCTCTCGCGGGGTCGAGGTGGGGTTTGCTTTCATCGCAGCCCCGGCCCGACCGGCGGGGTCTCGCGGGAATTTGGTAATTTCGCTCCGCCCTCGCGGGGGTCGAGGTGGAGCTTACTTTCGTCGCAGCCCCGGCCCGACCGGGGCGGGGGTCTCGCGGAATTTAATAGCTCCGCTCCGCCTTCCGGGGGGTCGAGGTGGAGTTTGCTTTCATCGCAGCCCCGGCCCGACCGGGCGGGGTCTCGCGGAATTTGATAGCTCCGCCCTCGCCCTCTCGCGGGGGTCGAGGTGGAGTTTGCTTTCATCGCAGCCCCGGCCCAACCGGGCGGGGTCTCGCGGAATTTGATAGCTCCGCTCCTCGCCCTCTGTGGGGGTCAAGGAGGAGTTTGCTTTTCATCGCAGCCCCTGGCCCGACTGGCGGGGGTCTGCGGAATTTGATAGCTCTGCTCCTCGCCCTCTACGGGGGTCGAGGTGGAGTTTGCTTTCATCGCAGCCCCTGGCCCGACTGGCGGGGGTTTGTGGATGGGCTTGCTTCGGGGTGACCTTCGACTGGGGTCGATTGTCGGCCCGAGGCAATCCCTGCATTTATGGCGGCTGCTGATGAGGGCAAGGCATAGCCTAGTCCGTTTCGCCGGTGGTTGACATGCAAATCTCGTGGAAATAAAACTTTGCTATATTACATAATTTTCTTGCCTCATTAAAAAACCTCATGCCCCGACATAAGGAAAAAGAGTGCAAGGACAGCCTATGTATGCAAAGGAGAAAAGGGAAAGAACGATGCGAAGGTAACGATTACATAGCCATTTGTGAGATGCTAAGGGTAGTACTTGCGGAGGTCGTCGATGTTCCATGTGTGCGGTAGTTTGCGACCTTCGGCATCCCGGAGGTGGAACGAGCCTTGTCTTGCGTAGCTTGTGATAATGTAAGGGCCGAGCCACTTGTCTTGGAGCTTGCCTCGCCATCTTCGCGTTCGCTTCCCCGATCAAAACCATGTCTCCTTGGCGGAGGTCACGTGGTGAGACCTTCTTGTCTCTCCACCTCGGGTTTCACCGGTAGCCGCGGAGGTTGTTGATCGCTTTGCACCTTACTTCTTCGAGTAGGTCCTTGTCAAGCGCTTCATCTTGAGTGTTGGTATCGGAGGTAGTTCGTGGTGACCCGTGGCGGAGCTCTCCCGGGAGCACGGCTTCTTCTCCATAGAGCAGCTTAAATGGCGTGATGCCGGTGGCCCTGCCATCGGAGGTGTTGTGAGACCAAACGACGGTGATGAGCTCCTCCGCCCACTTGCCCAAAGGGCTTGTCTCGTGAGGTTCTTTTTGATTCCTTGCAGATGATTGCATTGGCCCTTTCGACTAGTCCATTGGACTCGGATGTCCGACGAGGCGAAATGTATTTTGGTGCCGATTTGGAAACAAAACTCTTTGAAGGCGAAGCTATCAAACTGGGTTCCATTGTCGACTGTGAGATCCCTTGGGACGCCGAAGCGACATATGATCTGTTGCCAGAAGAACATTTGTACTGTTGCGGAGGTGATGGTGGCAAGCGCCCGAGCTTCGATCCATTTGGTAAAGTACTCTACCGCCACCACCGCATAGCGGAGCTTTCCGGGAAAAGTCGGTAGGGGTCCAACCAAATCCATGGCCCAACGCTGCATTGGCCATGTCGGGCAGATCAAAGTGGTCGGAGCCCCGGGCCTGCTTGAATGGTTGGCGGCCCGCTGGCAACCTTCGCAGTGCCGCACCAGCAAGGAAGCGTCGGACAACGCGGTGGGCCAATAGAATCCTTGTCTGAATGCCTTTCCAACAAGAGCCCTTGGGCCATTGTGCGAGCCACAGATGCCCTGGTGAATTTCTTTGAGTATGGCGATACCTTCGCTTGTGGCGACGCATTTTAGCCAAGGAGCCGTGACTGAGGCCTTGTACAAAATGTCCCGCCCTTCGATTTTATACCCCCGCGCTCTTTGAATCATCCTTTTTTCTTCTTCCTTCGATTCGGGTTCATAGAACCCCTTGATATAAGCTATGATAGGGGCCCGCCAATCTTTGGCCGGATATGATGTTGACCATTCTCACCGGAGGTGTGTTGCGTGCGATTCTGCGGTGTGCCGCGAAGGTCTCAAAGAAGACGTCCGGAGGTAGTGGGGTTAATTGAGCCGCGGCCTTCGCTATTTCGTCCGCCCCCCCGTTTCGCTCGCGGGATGGGCTTAGTGGTGATGCCCAAGAAGAAAGCTTCGCTTTGCGGACAAGCAGTGTGGAGGTATTTCGTAGCTCCGGATCCTTTGCCTTGAAAGTTTTCGATGTGGCCGGCGATCACCCGAGAGTCGGTCCGATGACCGCCCGGCGCACGTAAAGGGCACGAAGCTTCGCGAGGGCCAAGAGGACGGCTTCATACTCGCAGAGTTGTTGGTACATTGGAACTCGAGTCTTGCGGCGTATCCGAGCCGGACTCCCGAAGGTGAAGTTAGGATTGCTGCGATTCCGGCCCCTTGGGCGCCCCACGCTCCGTCCACGTGTACCGTCCACGAGGTTCGATGTCTTCTCGCCTTGTTGTGAGGATCTCGGGGTCCAATCTCGCGATGAAATCTCGCTAGAGCTTGTGATTTGATCGTGTGTCCGCCAACGAAGGTTAACGTGTAATCGCTGAGTTGTGAAGCCCACTTGGCGATTCTGCCCACTGCCTCTGGGTTCCTGAAGATGTTATCCAAAAGGACATGCGAAGGTATTGTGATGGGGTGGGACTGAAAATAGTGCTTGAGCTTCTTTGCAGCCATAACCACCGCATATGCGATCTTTTCGAGCTCTGAATAATGCTTCTTGGGACCTTCGAGGACCTCTGATACGTAATACACGGGCATCTGTCGTCTTTGGTGTTCCTCGAGGGTTTCTTTGACCAAAACGGCACTGACTGCGTGAGGCGAAGCTGCGACGTATAGCAGTAGCGGTTCCGAAGGTTCCGGGCTCGCGAGGGTTGTTAACTTGAGTAAGTACTACTTGAGACTATCGAAGGTAGCCTGCTGGGCGGGCCCCCCTTGAAAGGTTCGCAGTTTTTGAGTACATCAAAGAAGGGCAACCCCGCGCCGTGCAGACGTGAGATGAATCTCGCTAAGCGAAGCTAACCGACCGGTTAGGCGCCGAGTGCGTACTTCCTTGACGTCGGAGGTGACATGGAAACGATTGCGTCTATTTTTGTTGGATTGGCTTCGATTCCTCTAGCCGAGACAAGACATCCCGTAAGCTTCCCTTTGCCGACTCCGAAGATGCACTTCTCGGGTTGAGCTTGAGCTTCGCCTTTTTGAGCTTGTCGAAGGTTCTAGCCGATCGGCTATATGGTTGATTCTCGAGTTTGCTCGATCACAATGTCATCAACATAAGCCGAGACTCGTTGGATCATCTTTGAAGACCTCCGCCGTCATGCGGCGAAGGTTGGGCTCGCGTTGCGGAGCCCCTCGGCCATTCTTCCGCGTAAAGTGCCATCGGGGGTGATGAAGCTTGTCTTTTCTTCGTCGTCCTTGTTCATCCAAATTTGATGGTAGCCGGAGAAGCAATCGAGCGAGACAAGAGCTCACAACCCGCAGGCGGCGTCCACAAGGGTGCTTATTCTCGGGTAATGGAAAGCGCTCTTTTGGACATGCCTTGTTGAGACTTGTGAAATCAACACACATTCGCCACTTGAGGTTCTTCTTTGTACCAATACCACATTAGAGAGCCAGTTGGATATTTGACCCGCGAATAACCTCCGCTTTAGCGCCCGATCTACCTCCGCTTTGGCGGCTTGTTTCCTTTCTTCTGACATTTTGCGGAGCTTTTGCTTGATCGGAGGATGATCTTTGCTGACGTTTAGGTGATGCTCGATAAGTTTTCTGTCTACCCCGACGAGGTCCGAAGCCGACCATGCGAAGGCATCGCTGTTATCACGGAGGAACTGGATGAGTTGAGCTTCAAATTCGGTATCTAGCAAGAGCCGATATGATGACTTTCTTTCGATCATCCGGAATAGCTGAATCTTTTTTGTTTCTTCCTCCGGCCGCGCGCGAAGGTAACCAAGCTACGTCTATTTTCGGCTCCGCTTCTCGTTGCTCTTTTTGTTCTTCTTCTTGCCGTCCTCGCGCTCCTTCTCCCGCAGCAATGGACGTTTTTCGCCCCGGAGTGGCTGCTTGCTCCGCTATTCGGCCGTGTTTTGGTCTCCGTAGACGGCTACGATACCTCCGGCGCCGGCATTTTCATGCAGAGGTAACCGGGATGAATTGCAGCATTGAACCGATTGATGGTGCCCTCCCGAAGATGGCGTTGTAGTTGTATGGGATATCAACTATGTCGAAGGTGATGTGCTCGTGCGGGCGATGGTTTTGTTGCCGAAGGATACCGGTAGAGTGATTTTTCCGATTGCTCTAATCAGCGGCCTCCGAACCCGAATAGCGGATGTCCCGCCGGTTGAAGTTTATTTCTCGTCGAGCTTCATGCCGTCGAAGGTGGATGTGAATAAGATGTCGGCGGAGCCGCCGTTGTCCACAAGGATTTTGGTCACCGTCCCACTGCGATGTTTGTTTCTATGACCATCGCATCGCATGTGGGTATTGCTTGAGCTTGAGATCCGAGCCGTTGAAGGTCAAGGGAATGTGCGACCGCTGATCATTTCGTGAGGACCTTCGCAGCTACATGATTGACCCGGCGAAAGTGCTCTCTCGCGTCTTTTGTTGCCATAATCCTCCCCCGAACCTCCGGAAATTGCCATGATGACCCCGTAGGTAGTCAGGGATTGTTGATCGCCGTCTCGTGCTCCCTGTGCTTCTCCCTCAACTTTAATTGGTTGTGGCGGAGGTAGTGCTGGTAGGGGTGGTGGCGGAGGTAAGGCTTGCGC
The DNA here is from genome assembly GCA_018135685.1 of Themeda triandra. Taxonomy (NCBI): domain Eukaryota; kingdom Viridiplantae; phylum Streptophyta; class Magnoliopsida; order Poales; family Poaceae; genus Themeda; species Themeda triandra. Next base: position 136,769 of record JAENPR010001490.1, on the reverse strand, counting down.
TTGGGTTTGGTGAGCGATTGGCTGAAGTTGCTGATACTGCTGTTGTGCTTGTCGATGGTAGTATTGTTGCTGTTGGTTATGAGCATATTGACCCTGAGCAAAGGGTGGTTGATGGTAGTAAATTGGTTGCTGATACGGGGGTTGCTGAGCTCGATGGTTGTGGTTGTATCCCTGGTTGCGGTTGCGGGGGTTCGGTCTTTGCTGCGGGTATGGTTGACTGTTCCTACCTGCGGAGCTGGTGGGGCTTGGCCGTCTCTGCACTCAAGCCCCTTGATGTACCATACGCACTGCTTGGTGTAGTGGTCGCCGGCTTTTCCACGTAAATGGCAATAATGCAAACTGCGGAGGTTGCCGCCTCGCGATCCGAGTTGGTCGGTCTTCTATCGACTTGTGGCGGGGGTTGTCTGGGCTGACGAGGGTGCTGCCGAGCTTGCTGATCGCTACTGCCATCGATAGCGTTGACGTTTCCCATGTCGATGCGGGGGTACTCATTGCGAGGGTTCGGATTGCGCTCTCTTTGTTGACGTTGCGGAGGTTGGGACGACTGAGACTTGACACGTTCATTGTTATCTGCTCTAATTTGCTTTTCCATGATGTCATATAACTCAGCGATGGTTCTCGGTTCTCTTCTTGACAGGCTTCGATGAGCATGGTCCCTACGGATGCAACTTGTCACCGCCAAAATCATGACTTCGTCCGTGATACCGGGGTGCGATTCTTGGTATTGAGGAATCTTTTCCACCAATCTTGTAGTGGTTCATCGACTCTTTGTTTGCAATTGAGAAGAGCGGTGGCCTTGGCCGCGACCGACCGACACCTTTGAAGTTTGTGCGTGATTCTCTCGCGAAGGTCATCCCAACATCCGATGGATCCCGGCCGGAGGTTGCCGTACCGTGTTTGAGCAATATCTCTCGCCACGATCACGAAGGCCTTGGCCATGATGTCCTCATCACCTCCGGCGGCTGAGACAGCAGCTTCATAAGACATTAGATATTGGCGTGGCTCGTAGGTGCCATCATACCGCGGTAGATGTTGCATGGCGAAGCCCTGGGGCCACTCGGTGATCTGAAGGTCGTATGACAGGGGGGATTTGGAGTCGTAGTGCGGGACCCGCGGCGCGCTCTTGGCTCGGGACACCTCCGCCCGCCGGGCGGGTAAAGTATGTTGGCGCGGAGGTCCGGTTCTGGGCGTGGTGGGTGGGGGTCTTGCTGTTGCTCGATCGGAGGTTGTGCGATTGGGGCATGTCCCGGGAGAGCCGGGTCTCTGTAGTTTCTCACCTCCGCGTCTGCCTCAGCTGCTCTGATGCTTTGCTCGATGCGGCGAAGCTCGCTTCGCTTCCTCCGTTCGCGCCGGATGGTTGCTGCTCTTGATTCCTTGTTGATTTGTTCCGGGTGCCTTTTGCCGGCGAGGATGCTTTCTTGAGCCGTTCTAGATGCCCGGCCAACTTTTCTTCTTCCGAGGCTTCGCTCGGTGGTGGATCCAATGGCGATGCCACCTCCGGAGGTATGAGGGTGCGGCTGGATGATAATGTCCCCGACCACCGACGCTCGCCGCCGACCTCCGGTGCAACTTGGTCTCGGGTTGGGATCAATCGCCCAGTGTTGGCCGACTGCTCGATCGGAGGTTGTTCTGGGAGAGGATTTGGCGGAACGACACCTCCGCCAGCGAGGGTCGGATCCGCATTGGTCCCCTGTGCTGAGGAAAATTCGCTGATGTTTGGAGCCATGGCTTGCTTCTTTTGTTCGATCCCCACGGACGGCGCCAACTGTTGGTACAAACGCTTGCCCTCCTACCTTCGCCGAGATCCGGAGGAGGAGGGCGAAGGTTTCCCAAACAGAGTGTGGGATCCAGACAAGTGCCTAAGTGAGACAAGAGCTAGTGGGCCCCCTTTGGGGTTTTTGCATTAATTGGGACCAAAAATGTCAAGGGTCCTCCCCTTACACTTGCCATACCCTTGGTATTTATAGGCCATACCAAGGGTCAAATGGCTTTTTACAATAGGGTTTTAACCATGATCACACTTACAAGCGGGCCTCAACAAGGGCAATAGTGTACATTGGAAAATTAACTACACCCTCATCTAATCCAATCCCAAGACGCCAAGTGTCATGCCCTCCAGGACTCCACGTGTCGCCCTCCGGTGCCGCCACGCGTCAGGCCATCGGCGCCGCCTTGCGTCCGTCGTGCGTGCAGTCGTCCGGAGGTCTCCCGCCGCCTGTAGGGCTAGGTGGCTGAATACCTCCTGCGGAGGTCTTCGGGGGCCCTACTCATCGCGGAGGTCTTGGGAGACTCCTTCGAATCGTCAAGTACCTGCGCTATAAGAGGTTTGAAGGGCTCGAGTGCGGAGGTATGACGTACCTTCGCCGAATCGCTGAGACGGACCCGACGACCTTCGCCATGAAAGAGCGTGTGACGGCGAAGGTCATCCGTGGTTTCTTAGTAGCTTTGCCTGTCTTGGCCCCTGCTGGGGCCGCGGAGCTAAGTAGGGGGTCCTAGCGGAGGTTGTTCCCCCCAACAGAGCTCTTATTAATCTGTCTTTAAAGTGATCCCTAGAATAAACTCTACATGGAGATGATGAATAGTTGCTCTGCCGTAATTCCTTTCAAGTACCTAGTTTTCAACCTTGCACTCTCCCGAGTTTTGGACACAACTGTTTAGATTTAAGATTCGCTCTCGAACCCGAAACTTGTGGGTAGCAAACACTTGATCTAAGTCTAGGTGGTTGACGGGTATGATATGGGAAGGTTTTGAGCCGTCATTCCATCTTGTTCCTAGAGATACTAGAGTTCTCGGAAAATTTATCTCGTGAAAATATTAAATTTCTGCATGATGAGTTCATTTATGATTAGAGTTCAAATTCCTACCACAGCCATATATTCATGCTTACTAGACTAGGAAAACCCATCTGTTTATATAGATCATATTGTAGGCTTGAGTATAGTCTTTATAGGCATGGAGTGTGGTTATGCTTGTGGACCCATAAGGAATCACCATGCGCTTAAAGTCAATACTATGTGCTCTCCATCCATTGATCTATGCTACTTCGTCATCGAAGCATGCACCCATTTTATAAATGTTACATTCATTATGTGCTACTTCGTCTTTAGAGGTACCACCGCATACGATCCATATCCACCACATATTGTGCTATCTCTACTCGAGATACGCACTTATGCCGCTCCTACCCCGGAGTACGCATTCCCCCACATATTGTGCCGTCTCTACCCCGGAGATATGCACCCGTGCCGCTTCTTACCCTGGAGTACGCATCCATCCATCCATCCATCCACATATACATACTCCATTCATTTCACTTCATCCGGAAAGGTTCTACTCCTATCCGGGAGTGAACATCTAGAAATAATCATCGCTGTTCCATTTGCCTACATAAAAGCTCCAAATCGTTATCATTTCAAGTTATACACTCCCCGTTGCTAAAGTTCGTTTCGAGAGGATTGGTTTTCTCTAAAAAAAAGAAAAAGAAAAAAAAAAGAGAAAAGAAAAGAGTAGCCAAGTCCTTCCTTTCAAGAAGTTTCAAGAAGTTTCAAGGTTTCCAAATAAAGGGAGTCATGTTATCCCCAAAGGAGCAAGTATAGAAGTAGATGTTCACCGCTTGAGTACCCCTCATAATCATTTTCCTATCACCATCATCATCCTATCATCATCTTATCATCCATTTCATTTCCTCACTCACATGCACATATGACTTTATTATTATTTTAGTTCCTATTGGATCCATGTCTTAACCGTGCAATATATGCAAGTGAGTTTGAGTGTCTCCCCACCTATGAGCTCCACATAAGCCTATTAGAAGTAGGGTGAGAGAGAGAAGGCTCTTTCCACTATGCCTTAGTTCCATAAATACCACATATTCTGAGAGAAGAAGAGAAGGCATACGCTATGCTCTTCGGAGTCGGGATTGGCCCAGTGTTCCGCGGCGACCGCCGCGGCGCTGGTTGGGGCGACTTAGAGCCGCCACTCCCATCCCCAGCGCGTGCCTGGCGCTTCCGCCGGTGCTCGGCGATGGTGATGGTGTCGTCGGAGTCCGACGACACCGGGCTATCCAGGGCCGGCCTCTTGCTGCCGACCTCGGCGCCGGCCTACTTGCCGAGGTTCAACTTGCCCCCGGTGCCAAGGTTGGCCGGCTTGTTCTTTTCCTTGGGGGCGGCACTGTGTTGACGGTCGTTAAGTGCCAATTTTTACCATCAACGAGACATGAGAAAGGACTAAAATATGTTCACCAACTAGATATAGGGGTTATACCGACGTAATTCCACGAGTTTTGGTGAATGTCCTGCTTCTCGCAGGGTGTCACCGAAAATACACAAGGAAGGCCCACATGTCGTTTACATAGAGATAATCGGGAACCGGTGAAAATTCTCGTAACTGGAAGGTTCGAGAAGGCTCGGACCAAACGGAGCCCGAACCGGCTCGGTGGAGAGTCGGCCGACTCCACCCTAGAGTCGGCCGACCGGGGACTTCAACCAATCGAGTCGCCTCGCAGATCCCCGTTCCACCGCCTTTGAGGATGAATAATAATCGTCCGTTTAGGTCGGTTTGATCCGAGGGCCGTGGTGCATCTTAAAGGGCTATATAAGCGGGCCCCCGGCCCCCGGAGGAGGCATCCCTTAAACCCTAATTCATTATCTCCCAAAGATCGAGTTGTAGAGGCGTCCCTTGAATGGATGACTTCTCTTCTCTAGAGAATTAGAGCTAGACTTTCCAATGTAGTAGATTAGATCTAGATGAGAGTTAGGAGAGCGGAGCTGCGCTCCAGTTCCGGAGAAGTCTTCGAGATTTGGTATGTCATTGTATCTATTCTTTACGAGACTTACGCTTTATATATTCATCTTCTCTATCTACTTTATGCCTTCATATGTATGATTAGTATAGTTGTTATACCTTGGCATGGGATCTTCGCTCGTATTGAGTGCTCTAGTTATCTTAAGTAATTAGAGTAGTAATCGATAGTGTAGGCATGGTGTCTAGACTATAGGTTACCTGAGGTTGCGCCCAATCCCACGGATAGTTGTGGTAGCCCCGCAGGTGACAACTGTCAGCCTTCGTATTCCACCACGTTCGGGTTGGTGTTTCGTAGAGCTTTCGGTAGCCTTCTCCCAACTACTCTTTACCCGCCTTCTTCGAGAGTTGGAAAGGACCTCGTCGCTCCAAAGTGCTATTGTGTGATCGCTATATCTAACCATTACCTCGTTATCCTTGAACCAAAGTATTAGAGAAGTAGTTAGGAACCTTGATCTCTCCCGTTGTCCTCTCACTTTAACTAGCTACTCATTTATCATAGAATTCTCATGTGTGCTTTATTATTTATATTATCTTACATATATATCATTTACCCCCTCGCTTTAGTCTAGTTGGTTTACTAAGTTAGTAGATACATGATGGTGAATTATCAGATTCTTTAACCCTTGCTTCCCTGTGGTAAAATATAAATAACGATACCTGGTTTACTCCCGGTAAAATGCTACAATGGTAAGTTCTGTGCGCTTGCGGAATCCTTCATATTTTAGTTGCACTTAATTTATACCAACACACTGGTCGGCTGTTTCCGCGCCGCCTGCCGTTGCCCCCTGGTGGTTGGTCCCATCTTATCCTCATCATCATCATCATCATCGTGGCCGAGGTCCTCCTCTCACCCCGGGCGGCTAGCCCTTCCCCGACGCCGCCGACCACGAAGGGCATCGCCCTCCGGCCATTGCTCCATTGGAACAAAGGGAGAAATACCGATCACTTCGCCCTCGCGCACACAATGTCAAGGTGGTCAAGATATAATCTCCTGATCAGGATATTTTCAATTTAACTGAGTTGATCAAATATCCTTACCTCTGGTGGGGGGATGCTAAGACGGTACGGAATCTGCTTGGCAACTGGCAGTGAAGTGTTGGGATCATACTTCTCAAACAGAAATGAGAGTATGTGATGAGCCCATCCTTCACCAGGCTTCTCCATTGTGTCCCGTGACGGATCTTCTAAACCGCTGTATTGCCACAGTGGATTGGTCCTCTCCAGCCACTAAAGCCCCAGTTACTTTCTGGTTGTTGATCATGGCTAGCAGCTCCTTGACCTAGTCATCACCGACAGGGGGCGGCTCTGACCACCTGGGGTTGGCCTCCGGGATCTGGTGGACGTCACAAGGGACTTTTCTACCCATGGTAACATCCTGGCTCATGTAGAACCAGCGCGTGTTCCATCCTTTGGGCGCAGAGTTAAACCTGCTCCCTAGCCACGAAGCTGCCAGATTGTCCCGGAGCCGAATATAGCATCCTCCGGCAACCTAGGATCCCCCAGTCTCTACCCCCTTCTTCCGGAGCACGAAGAAGTGGCGGAATAGATTGAAATGAGGGGGGATGCCCAGGAACATTTCACAGTATGCGATGAAAATTGATACTGTCAAGATAGAGTTGGGGTCCAGATTGCATATGGAAATACCCCACCATATGCAAAGGTCCCGCAGGAACCCGTTCACTGGTTGCCCCAACCCACGAGGCACGAAGTCCTCGAAGACAACAAACTCACCAGGCCTCGGTGATGGCTCGTCCTCGCCGCGCGGCTCCCTGTACACGCCCATCTCCAATGGCGGCAGGAAGCCGTTATCCGCCAGCGACTTCAGCGATTCCCGGCCGAGGTGGACCGGGTGCCAATCCGGCCCGCGCCGCCGACTCCCGCCCTTCGCGGCCTTCTTGGTCGACCGCTTCGCTCCCATCTCCGGCGGCGGCGAACCCTAGCGGGATGCGTGGTGATGGTGGCCGGATCTACGCGGCGCGGTGGCGCAGCGAGTGCAGCACCGATCTAATGGTTGCCCCCGCCGGCGGTTGTTGCGGCGTGGATCTAGCGGCAAAATGGGGCGCGGCGGCCGTTTCTTCTCTAGAACGCGGCGCCGGAATGTGGAGAGCTCAAGAACTGTTTGAGCGCAAGAGCAATGAGTGCGTAACCGTCCACCGCGGCGGTGTGCCCGCTATTTATAGTCTTCGGATGACGTCGGTTGACTTCTAGGGTTGGACCCCTCCGACTCGTGTGGACCGCCCCATTTTTAACCCTAGTGGGCCGCGATCCCATGGGCCGTACCTATCCACGTGCGGCGGCCAGATTTTTTACTATTCCCCGGTAAATTTTAAATCGGGCCCAGCTTCCTTGGCAACGCACGTGGGCCTAATTTTTTATCCCGGGACCGCCCGCCGGGTCCCTCGCTAGCCCTTTTTTACCATGCATGCCTATATCTTTGGTCTCGGAATTTTTCCCGCTCCGTTTCCTAAGCAGAGGGCCGTAGGTATCTCGTTTGGACTTTTTTCTTAAAAAGTTCAATGCAACATATACTATCTTCCATCGAACTTGGGGACTATGTGGGCCCACGTCACCTCGCGGTGACTTAGGGCCTATTGTTCCTATATAGTTCTGGTTGATTTTTACTCTACCCGGCTTACGTTGCGCACTGCCACGACTTTTTCTGTCATGTGTCAACGTAGGCCCACGTCTCAGGACAATTAAAAAGAAAAAAATTCTTTTTTCTTTTTGAGCACCATACATCTTTCGACAAGACCAACAGCTTCCTTGACATAAGCAGTGGTCGGACATAGACTGCTCGGGAAACCTGGACAGTACTGCACATGGTCGGCACTACGGTGGTCGGCACTGTACGTGGTTGGCACTACTATGCGTGGTCAGTACTACGCGTGGTCGGCACTACGTGCTCGGCACATCATCGCCGCACTCAACGTGGTCTCGCATCTACACCGCCAAGACAGTCAAGACGACGGACTTCCCTCAAGATACATAGTGCTCGGGGACTAGCCGTGGGGGTATAAATCCGGTATACCACCATAGACAGCCTGTGGCTGCTCGGCAAGACGGTCCGACCGTACAAAGACCCCCCATTACCGACCAGTCAGTGGGCCGACTTCAAGACAAGGACGTGGTCCGCAACCGACTGAGGTGGATCGCGCACAAGGATACTTGTCCCGCAAGTATACTTAGCCGGTTAGGATCGATAGAGTCCTCCTAGGGCACGACTTGATGTAACCGACCACATCCCGTGTACCCTTGGCTGCTCGGCTATATAAAGCGGCCAAGGACCCCCCTAGAGCGCAGCTATTCTCTCGGCAACCTAACCTAGAGAGCTTAGCGCTTCATTGTAACCCGACACTTGATCATACAAAGATAACACGAGAAGCAGGACGTAGGGTATTACGCTTCCGAGCGGCCTGAACCTGGGTAAACCTGTTGTCCTTGGTTTGTCTTGTTTCTCGAACGTCCAGATCATAGATCGTAACACGCCCTTACCGAAACTCACCGCCGTGGGATACCCCGTGGTGGACTGCCGGTTATCCGTAATCGACAGACTCCATAGCACCGTCGACCAGGACATGCGGGAGGCGTACCCGATTTGGGAGAAGCCGCCGCTAGTGCTCCCCGACCCGCTCGATCCCGAGGCTCCCGTGATCGTGATGAACGATCAGAAGGAGCTCGGGACTCATACGGAGTCTGAGGAGCGCCGGCAGTGGCTCGAGAACACCCTGCGGGTCGCCCTGTCGGTCGTCTCCGAGGATATGCCCCGGCTTGCTGTCGTAAGTGTTCTGGAGCGCGGCCATCTTTCTTGCATTTTTTTGAATTGTCATAATCTATATCCTGACTCTTTCCTTTCGTGGTTCAGTCGGCATAGAGCCATTCGTACGCCAAGTCCGTCCACCTCCACGCCCTTCACGAAAGCGAGGAGGAGATCAGGCGGTTCGTGCGTCTGGGCCAGAATGCCGAGGTGGAGCTGCACCGATCCGCACGGCTTCTCCGAGAGGCCAATGCTGCGCTGGCCGCCGCCAAGGAGGACGCCCAGGCGGCTAGGGACGAGCCGACCCAATCTGCGCGGGAGGCAGAGACGGCCCGCCAAGAGAACGAGCGGCAGAAGGAAATCGCCGCTCAGCTCAAGGAAAATGCGGCCATGGTGGCCACGGGCTTCAAGGCCAAGTGCCAGCTCGTGGAGCAGCTCGAGAAGGAGAAGGCCGCCGCCGAAGCCCGTGTGAAGGACTTGGAGGCATCCGTCTCGTGGGAGATTGCCCAGAAGGAGTCCCTCTCGAGTGCGCTTGAGGTGGAGAAGAAACGGGCGGACGACTCTCAGGCCGAGGCGGTCAATCTCCGCCAGACGGTGATGGAGAAAAACCTCGCCATCCAAGCCGCCGGCCAAGCTCTCGAGGGGGTACGAGTGGAGAAGGCCGACCTCAGCCGAGCGCTCAAGGGGAAGCAGACCGAGCTCTCGAGCGCGCTCGAGCGCGAGCAGGGGTTGTCGACCCGCTGTACAGGTAAGTGCTCGAGCCGCTCTTGACCGAGCTCTCGAGCGTGCTTGAGGCGCTCTTGTTGTTTGCCAACTTGGATTCTTCCTTTGCTGACTTGGGTTTTTCCTTTCAGTGCTCGAGGCCGATCTGTCCGCATCGCGCGCGGCTCTCCAGCTCGCCCAGGCCGATCTCACCACGGCACGCGCGGCTCTCCAAGTCGCCCAGAGGACGTTGGACGCCGAGGTGGGTGCCAGGGCTCGGATCTCTGGCGCCATCGACACCCCTAGCGAGCGCTGGGGATTTGAGCCCGTGGTGGATGCTGAGGGGCCGGACGCCGGCCGGGGTTACGCCAGCCGGGTCGTCGAGTTCGGCGCTTCTCTGCGGGACCGTGTCTGGGGGGCCTTGTCTTCGCCGTGCGCTGGAGCCTCGCCATCTTCTACTCCGGGTTCGCCCTCTCGAGGGAGGAGGCTCGAGCTGGGATGGAGGCCATCTCCAGCGGCTTTACTTATGCTGAGGGCGAGCAGGAGGGGGCCGTGAACCCCAGGATTGAGCAGCTCAAGGTGGACGCCGAGGGACGTGGAGCGCAACTGGCCGAGAGCTTTGAACCTTTTGTTCTCCCTCCTGACGTGTAGTGGTCTTGATTGTTGCCGGCCTGCGAGCCGAGATCTGGGCGAGAAGGATCGTGTAAGAAAATATTCAGTCGTGAAGTGGCCTGTGTGGCCTTAAAACACTATGTCTGTACAACTTGCTTTAGTCTTTTTCTTTGCTCTTAAACATCCCTTGTTCTTTGCCTGGATTTCTCTCTTTTTGACTAAGTGTTAGTATCGCGCTTCGAGTGCCTCGACGGGAGATGAGTTGGGGTTCCGTAGCTCAGGAGCATAGGGGACCTTGTACTCGATCATCCCGACTCGGGAGTTCGAGGCGATGCTTATCTTAGTTTTTCGAGAGAACTTCGAGGCAGGAAGGAAAAGGAAAGTGTCGAGCGTTTTTAGAAAAACTAAGCGTGTTTTTTCGAGGACTTCGGGGGTCCCTCCCCTGGTCTAGCCCGAGGGGGCTTGACTTTGTGAAGACAAAGTCGAGCCCACCTTGCATATGAACGAAAATTGTGGGAAGCTAAAAAGCCTTTATTCATTCATACTAGCGGTACATTATATGGAGAAATGTACAAGGCGTCGAGGCCTAAGGGAAAAAACGACGTAGCTGTTCGATGTTCCACACGTTGTTGAGGATCGAGCCGTCCTCGTCAGCTAGCTTGTAGGTTCCTGGCTTCAGCACTTCGACCACAATGAACGGGCCTTCCCAAGGAGGAGTGAGCTTGTGGCGCCCCTTGTTGTCTTGGCGTCGACGGAGTACGAGGTCGCCAACCTCGAAATCCCTCTTGCGCACATTCTTCTCGTGGTATTGCTGCAACTTTTGCTGGTAGCGTGCAGAGTGTAGGAGTACCATGTCTCGAGTTTCCTCGACCTGGTCAATGGCATTGGCTAGCCTTTCCTCGTTGGTCTGCTCGTTGTAGGCCTTGAGTCGAGGGGATCCGTATTCGAGGTCAGTGGGGAGGACGGCCTCTGACCCATAGACCAGGAAAAACGGAGTAAACCCAGTGGCTCGGCTCTCGGTCGTTCATAGACTCCATAGAACTGATGGGAGCTCGGCCGCCCACTTCTTGCCGTGCTTATTGAGGCGGTCGAAAATCCTTGGCTTCAGCCCTTGAAGGATCATGCCATTGGCGCGCTCGACTTGGCCATTGGTTCGAGGATGGGCAACTGCCGACCAATTCACACGGATGTGGTGTCGATCGCAGAAGTCCAGGAACTTTTTGCCCGTGAACTGAGTACCGTTGTCGGTGATGATGACATTAGGCACTCCAAAACGGTGGATGATGTCGGTGAAGAACTCAACCGCTCGCTCCGAGCGGATGTTGGTGATGGGCTTGGCCTCGATCCACTTGGTGAACTTGTCAATGGCCACGAGCAAGTGGGTGTAGTCTCCTGTTGTTTTCTTGAGGGGTCCGACCAGGTCGAGCCCCCAGACGGCAAACGGCCATGTGAGGGGAATCATCTGGAGCGCATGCGCCGGAAGGTGAGTTTGCTTGGCGTAGAATTGGCACCCTTCACATGCTCGAACCAGCTTGATGGCGTCAGCAGTAGCCGTGGGCCAATAGAAGCCTCGACGAAAAGCATTTCGACTAGGGTCCTTGGCGCAGCGTGGTGACCGCAAGCCCCCGAGTGCATGTCTCTGAGCAACCTTCTGCCCTCCTCGATCGAGACGCATCGTTGAAGTATGCCCGTTGGGCTGCGGCGGTAAAGTTCTTTGTCATCTCCGTAGAGGATGTATGTTTTGGCTCGTCGAGCCAGGCGTCTTGCTGCTGCTCGATCTTCGGGCAATTCTCCTCGAACAAGGTATTCGAGGAAAGATGCACGCCAATCCATGGGTGGGCTCGATGGTCCGTCGATCTCCATGACCTCAGCCCCTGTCGAGGGGGGTTCGGTCATAGGAGTGGGCTCGACAGCGGTCCCGCTCCAGCCCCCGAGTCCCACTTCGCGATGGCTCATGCAGATCCCTTGAGAAGACGTCTGGGGAGACCGGTGCTCGAGATGACGCAATTTTGACGAGCTCGTCCGCGGCTTCATTAAATCGTTGAGGAATGTGATTGAGCTCGAGGCCGTAGAAGTTTGCTTCTAACTTGCGCACCTCGTTGCAGTACGCTTCCACTTTTACGTCATGGCAGCTCAAGGCTTTCATCACTTGGTCGATGACGAGCTGTGAGTCGCCTCGAGCGTCGAGGCGTCGAACCCCGAGCTCGAAAGCAATGCGCAACCCGGTCACGAGCGCTTCATATTCTGCCATGTTGTTGGACGCCGGGAAGTGGATTCGCACTACGTAGCGCATGTGTACTCCGAGGGGTGAAATGAAGAGTAGGCCTGCGCCTGCTCCTGTTTTCATGAGCGACCCGTCGAAATACATGGCCAACAAACTCGGCTTGAATCTGCGTTGGGGGAGTTGGACATCGGTCCACTCGGCGACAAAATCAGCCAACACTTGCGATTTGATAGCCTTTCGTGGGGCGTAGGTGATGGTCTCGCCCATGAGCTCGACCGACCACTTAGCGATTCGACCCACTACTTCCTGGTTCTGGATGATTTCCCCAAGTGGGAATGATGAGACTACGGTCACCGGGTGGCTAAGGAAGTAGTGCTGGAGCTTTCGACGCGTGAGCACGATTGCGTAGAGCAGCTTCTGGATCTAGGGGTATCGAGTCTTGGCATCCGAGAACACCTCACTAACAAAGTAGACCGGCCGTTGGACGGGGAGCGCGTGCCCCTCTTCCTGCCTCTCGACCACTATGACTGCACTGACCACCTGAGTGGTCGCGGCAATGTAGAGGAGGAGGGGCTCGGCTGGTTTGTCTGGTGTAGCTGGTCGAGGTGGCACGAGCACGGGAGGGGAGGTGAGCACGCTTTTTAGCCTCGAGAGGGCTTCCTCTGCCTCGGGTGTCCATGCAAAGTGCTCGGATTTTTTGAGGAGTCGATACAAAGGCAAGGCTTTTTCCCCCAGGCGTGCTATGAATCGGCTAAGGGCGGCCAGGCACCCTGTGATTTTTTGCACTCCCTTCAGGTCTCGAATCAGCCCCATTCACATGATGGCCATGACATTCTCGGGATTGGCCTCGATCCCACGCTGGGAGACTATGTATCCTAGTAACATGCCTCGAGGCACACCAAAGACACACTTCTCGGGGTTCAATTTAATGTTCTTGGCCCGGAGGCACCCGAACGTTAATTTGAGGTCCTCGACTAGGTTTTCTACTTTCTCTGTCTTGACAACGATGTCATCTACATACGCCTCGACTGTTTCTCCTATGTGTTTGCCAAAAACGTGAAGCATGCAAATGATATGTTGCCCCGGCGTTTCCAAGGCCGAAAGGCATCGTGACATAACAAGACATGCCCACAGGAGTGATGAATGAAGTCGCGAGCTGGTCGGACTCCTTCATTTTGATTTGGTGATAGCGAAATAAGCATCGAGACAGAAAGTACTTCACAACCCGCAGTGGAATCAACAATTTGATCTATTCGAGGTAAAGGAAATGGAACTTTGGGACATGCTTTATTTAGACTAGTGTAGTCTACACACATCCTCATATTTCCATTCTTTTTTTCTACTAATACAGGATTAGCTAACCACTCGGGATGATGTACCTCCTTGATGAATCCAGCCTTCTCGAGCTTCTCGACCTCCTCGCGGATGATCTTGCGCTTCTCCTTGTCGAAGCGGCGCAGGCGTTGCTTGACGGGTCTCGAACCGGGACGGATCTCCAAGGCGTGCTCGGCGACATCCCTCGGTATGCCAGGCATATCCGAGGGACTCCACGCAAACATATCAGCGTTTGTGCGGAGAAAGTCGACGAGCACTGCTTCCTATGCGCTGTCGAGAGAGGCACTGATGATCAGCGCCCTCTCATCCGAGGAGCTCGGATCGAGCGGGGTCTTCTTGGTGTCCTCGGTGGGCTCGAAATTGCCGGCTTGCCGCTTGGGCGCTGGGGCGGCGGCCTCGGCTGCAAGACAGTTGAGCGTCTTGGCTAGCTCCTTAGACGCGGTCAGGGACTCCCCGTACTCGACGCACTCCACGTCGCAGCAATACGCGTGCTCGTACGTGGAGTCGACGGTGATGACCCCCTTGGGCCCCGGCATCTTGAGCTTGAGGTAGGCGTAGTTGGGGATCACCATGAACTGAGCGTAGCACGGACGGCCCAGGATCGCATGGTAAGTCCCCTCGAAACCAGGCACGTCGAAAGTGAGGACCTCTCGGCGGTAGTTCGAGCGCGTGCCAAAGTAGACGGGGAGGTCGATGCGGCCGATCGTGAGTGCCTTCTTGCCAGGGATGACACCGTGGAAGCCCCCGGCGCTCGGCTTGAGCTGCGCCCTCGTGATGCCGAGCAGTGTGAGGGTTTCCATGTAGATGATGTTGAGGCTGCTGCCCCCGTCCATGAGGACCTTGGTGAAGCGGGCGTCGAGGATGATCGGGTCGACGACGAGAGGGTAAGCGCCCAGGTTGGTGACGTGGTCTGGATGGTCATTACGGTCGAACGTAATCGGCGCATCCGACCAGTCGAGGAACTGAGTCGTGGCAGGCTTCACCGAGAAGACTTCCCTACGCTTTTGCTTCCGCTCTCGACGCGTCATTTGGGTCGTAGGGCCGCCATAAATCATGTAGCAATTGGCAATGGGTGGGAACCCATTGTCGTCATTGTCGTTGGCCCAATCGTCGGCACCCTTATCTTTCTTGTCGTCGTCCTTGCCAATACCGAGCCTCTTGAAGTAGCCTCGAAGCATACGGCAGTTCTCGAGGGTATGCTTGGCCGGCTCTTTGTGGTACGGGCATGGCTCTTTTAACATCCTGTCGAAGATGGCCCCATCTGGTGGGGGTCGAGGCTTCTTGCGCTCGGCCGCAGCGACCTCGTCCTCCACGACCACGCGCTTGCCTTGCTGGTTGCCCTTCTTCTTCTTCCCACTCTTCTTCTGGCCGTTGCGCGAGCCCTCCCCGTCGCCAGGGGACGGCTTGGGCTTGCCTCCGTCTCCGCCAAAGAATGCTCCCACGGCCTCATCGCCGGCGGCGTAGTCGGCGACGATGTCCATGAGCTCCCGAGCTCCCGCACGAGCTCCTTGCATGTGGTGCCTGAGACGAACGCCAGGATGACGTCATGGTCGGGGATGTGCGGCAGCTTGGTGCGCAGCTTGGAGAAGCGTCGAGCAAAGTCTCAAAGAGATTCCCCGTATGCTGCTTGCAATTCCGGAGGTCCCACGAGTTGCCAGGTCGAATATAGGTGCCCTTGAAGTTCCCCTCGAAAATCCGGACCAGATCGGTCCAGTCATAGATCTGATTAGGGGGGAGCTCCTCGAGCCACCGTCGAGCGGTGTCGAGAGAAGCAGAGGGAGTTGGCGTATGATGGCCTTATCCTTCTCGAGCCCTCCCACCGGGCCCGCCCGGAAGTCGGCAAGCCGAGCTCGGCTTGGTTTCCCCATTATATCTGGCCAAGCTCGTGGGAGGTCGAAATGGGTTGGGCAACGGCGTGTTGCGGATGGCTCGACTGAAGACTCGAGGGCCCGGCGGCTCGGGAGCCTGCCAGTCCTCGTCGCTGTCATAGTACCCTCCTCGATGGGCGTTGTAGCCACGGTCCTCAGCACCCGCGGCCTTGCGCCGTCGGTTGTCGTTAATATCATGACACGCATCTTGAGGCTCGCGGTTGTCGAGGATGCGATCACGGACGGGGGCCCTACCACCTCGAGGGGGTGCCTCTTGGTGGACCGAGCCCTCTCGCTCATGCCGCGGCAGGTTGGCCGGCTGCTCTGATTCTGCCTCGTGCAATCTCGAGGCCGAGCTCTCGGCTTGCTGGGCAGCCGCGACTTGGAAGAGTCCCTGGACCTCGTCCCGTATCCGCAAAGCTTGCGGATTCGAGGGCACAGGCATGTCTCGCAGTAGCATGGCTGCCGCGAGGACATTCTGGCTGGCTCGAGGGAAGCGAGATGGCTCGACCGATGCTTCTGGCCGCCCGTCGTTGACGATGCGATCGAAGACACCCCGTGCCTTTCCCCGAGCACCAGGAGCTCGAGGCGGAGGGAGTTGGTTTTGCTCAAGGGCTCACTTGAGCAGCTCCAAGTTCGAGCGCTCGACGTCCATCTTGGCCTCGATCTCCCGGAGCTGAGCCCATTGTGCAGCTCGAGCGTCATCTTCAGGTCATTGGTTGTTCTGCCCTTGCGGTGGCTCCTCGCGAGGTTGAATCACCTGCAAGGCTCCAGCCACCGGCGTTCCGGCCACCGGTGTTCCGACTGGCCGGTTGGCTGCAGCGGCTGCCGCGGCGGCGTCGTCTCTGGTCTCCGAATCTGACGGGACATCATCCTCGAGATGAAAACACTCTCATGCCAGGTCATAGCAGCCTGAATCTGAGTCATCGGAGTCTGGGTTGGCGCCGGACGGTGTCCAGGGCCTTCCCGTGCTCTCCTCCTCGATCTAATGGCGCATATTCCCGACTGTGGTGTTGCGTTGCGAGCCAGGCGCCCTGTCGAACCCGCGGTCCACCGATGCCGGCCACACGATCTCCAAGTTCATGGCGGCGCGCAAGAGGGGGCCAGGGCTCTCCTCTTGCGGCCCCATTGCTGACTGGATCTCATCGGCGTACGTGGTGGCGGCGTTGGTGAGTCCGAACGGGAGCCTGCGACGAGCTCGATAGAGCCCGTGCGGCAAGAAGTTCGGCGACGTCGGCCGTGCGCGCGCTCGAGGTGCCGCGCCAGGCTCTCTCGGCAAGTGCATGGCAAATGTGAAGTCCGGGTCCACATCGAGCGCAGTCTGCCTACGAGCCACGCCCCGTGTCGCACACGGTGCCCCGTGAGGGTGTACCGGCGTGTCTGACGGGCGTGGAGCGCGAGCAGCGTCCGACGCGGGCAGGCGTGGAAGCTGGTGCCGGTGGTGCCTGTGCCTTGGTGGCGAGCCGTGGTGGCTTGGCCAGCGCGCGACTCCACCGGCACGTGGGGGTGAAGAGCGTCCCCCGCTCGGTTCTCCGATCGAGAGCAGAGCCATGTCGTAGCCCGTACCGAGTGACACGAACTCCGGGCTCCCGAACCAGATCACCGTGGCGAACGGGAGCGACGGAGAGGAAGATGCCATCCGAAAAAATGGCAGGAAATCGGCGTAACACGCAGTACCCCTACCTGGCGCGCCAACTGTCGGTGTTTCGTACCCCGGGGGGTGTCACACCAACAAGTAAATTTCTAAGCGTGCTCCCTAATCCGGATGGTGATGCAAGAAGAACAGAAGATTTTTATCCTGGTTCGGGCAAAAGAAGGCCCTACGTCCAGCGGGGGAGGAGAACTTGTATTATCTTGCACCGAAGTGCTTGTACAGGGGTGAGTACAAGGGCGTCCTGGGACTTAGCGTATGGCGATGTGTGTGAGTGTTGTGAGCGTGAAAGCATGCCCCAAAACTAAGCCCTGGCGTCCCCTTTTATAGGCCAAGGGGAGGCTCAGGATCACAGGATGGATAGGGCGATCGTAAGCGTGACGTCTATGTACTGGCGTCCGATCGAGTTGCTGGAACTGTGGATTCCTTCTTTGGTCCGGTTCGAGCTGGTGGATGCGGGCTTTGGTCCAGTTTGACCCTGTAGCAGTATGGCTGATGATGGCCTGCCCATCTTCCTCTGACACGGGCTGACGTGCTCGAGTCATGGGTGATGATATCCTGCTCGTCCTTGTTGACGTAGGCTGACGCGTCGAGGTACGGCGTGGTTGCGCGCGAGCGTTTGTCTCCGGGAATCCCGTTGTATGGTGGTCGAGGCGGGATGGACGGGTCGACGCCTGCATTGCTCCTGGAACGCGTCAGCCATCGTCACTCGAGCGGTGGTGGATTGCCTCGAGGAGCTGGCGATCCAGGCGACGGGACTGAGCAGAGGGTTTCAGGGGTACGGAGAGTTGACAATGGCGTTTGAGAGGGAGTCGTACGCGGCATAGTGCATGGCATGGTGGAACAGTGGCGCCTGCCATCCCTGAATCCAGGATATGGGCAGCGTAATGGTGGAAGTGACCGGCGTACTACCCATTGTTACGTGCCCTGTAGCCATGGGGTTAGGCAGGGTCGGTGTACTACGGCACTGTATCGACCCTTGTAGCCACGTGGGTGCTCTGGAAAAGCGATCTCGGGAGACGGGTTTGAGCGGTTGCTCACTCGAGCGGTTCCCATCGCCGTCTCGAGCGGCCGCTCGTTCGAGCGGTTTTCGTCATCGCTCGAGCGGACGTATGGGCATTCCTTGCGGCGGCTAGTTTTGGCCGGGTCATGGGTCTGATAACGGGCCGGCCCATTACGAGGCGTGAGGGGGAACAGGGAGTTCCTTTGTTTGACTTTTTGGAATTAGGGAAAGCAAAGCAGGGCGTGCTTGCCTCTAAATCTCCAAGTTTAAGACCCCCCTAATCTAGGTACCCGACAACTGATTTCCAGAAGTTTCTATTCTGCGTCCTTCGGCCCATCGCGCGTCCGTCGCATCGCACCGGCCGCGTCCGATGCCACGGACCGTCAAGCCAGCCACTTGCCACGCGAGTGATCGCCGGACGCCGTACACCCTTCGCCTAGCGTCCGCCGCTCCACCGTCTGCCGCGTCTATCGCAATGGACATGGCCGAGGTGAGCAAGGCACATCGCCCGATGGACGCACGGCAGATGGCGTCCGGCGCTCGCCAGCCAGCGTCCGGCGCCAGCGTCAGCAGGCCACGCTCGCCAAAGAAGTTACTGGACTACGTCCGGCGGTCCAGTGCGCGTCCGACGCCGGCCGACAGCCGCGTCCGGCGCTGCACAGAAGCGCCGTCTTCGTCGTTTCTTTGCGCCGTCTTCGCTCCAAGTCCAACCTCTTGCCTTGAGTACCAACTCCACCAAGTGTAGACCTCGTCTCAAGCACCGGAGTTAGTAGTACAAGCACGACCACGTCGGCAAGAGTTAGCCCTCTAGTTAGTCTCTCATGCATCATGCAAAGTCGCAACTAGAGGCACTTAGGACCGCGAATGAAACCGAGGAAACCCCTCTTGATAGTCGGTTATCGATCCTAAATGTGTTCACACTCGCTAAGTGTCTCGGCCACTAAACCGAAAAGCCCTATCAAGTATACCTTCGCCTTGATCTCCATGGGCCTCCGTCGGAGCTCGATCACATCACATCCATCATGTTCATCACCGTGATCTCCATGCTCCATCATCCACCGTTACGTTGCTATGTGTCTAACCACACTTAGAGCAAAGCATTAGCAATGTTTGAGTATCATTAATTACCAAAACCAAACCGGAGCTT
The DNA here is from genome assembly GCA_018135685.1 of Themeda triandra. Lineage (NCBI taxonomy): Eukaryota > Viridiplantae > Streptophyta > Magnoliopsida > Poales > Poaceae > Themeda > Themeda triandra. The sequence continues at coordinate 117,670 of JAENPR010001490.1, read as the reverse complement.
TCAGGCCGTCACTAGTTCTTGGGGCTTTGGTGTTTTTACCCTTGTTTTCAAGCGAAATGGTGATTTTACCCTCGTTTTTTTAACTTTGTGATTTTACCCCTGTGATTTCAAAACGAAGGAAGAGTCTACCCTTACTAGTATAATGCCCGTGCCAACGCCACGGTTTTATTGTAGGGATGCACATCGAAACAAAACAACCAAATGTCAAATTATTTTTTCATAGTTCAACTTTTATGCAATTGTATTTGAGCATTTATACAATTTGAGAATCACTTTCACATAAGAATGGGGCTGCTATGCTTCTTAATCACCGACCAGGGACCTGTCTCATTTACTTCACCTCCTTTGCCTCCTTAAATACAAAACAAGATAAGATTTGTAAAAAATAAAACAAACAATTGTATGGGTGATTTTGTATCTATTAGATAGGCTATGAGTGTGTGTTCGTTGAGTGGTCAGCTACGATGCTTCATCTTTGCAAGGAACTTTGCTTAAGCTAACAAAGATGCTCACCGTGCTTCAGCTTTTGGCCTCATTCTCATAAATTTGTGCCGATGCGTAGATATGTTTTGGGCCCTTGATTTCTAAGGCGGGAAGGAGAACATAGAAGTATTACATTATAGTAGAGATTTTGTGGTGTGATTTCCATCCGAATGATAAAAATGATCAGCAGATGTACAAATTGCCGATAATGCAGTGCCAAGTTGAAATGTAAAAATAAAAAGGTGAGCACCACAAACCTGTCAAAATAATTGGCAAAATGTTGACTCACTTGTACTACATCTTCACTATGTGGATTCATAGGCTGCCCCCTCCCCCCACCACCACCACCCACATCCACACACACACACACACTCAAAAATCCATCATTATCAAGGGCAAGCTTATAAGTTATAAATCCATCATTTTAAACCATTTTTCTCTGGCAATATGATGCATCATCCATACCATTGTGGAACTCCCTATAAAAATCATAGGGGAAGCTGGATACCTCGGGATGCCACTGCGTGCATGATTGGATAATTTTGTGCTTGTATAGTTGAGACATAGACCTGTCTTGACAAACAAGATCACTAGCTTGTGCAGTTCAAGAATTCATGAGCATATACCCAGATCAATCACTTTTTTCGAGATCGGGACTTCACCCGTATTTCATTAAGAAGAAAGGCCAAAGAAAGGCCGAGTTACAATGAGGTTCATGGGTAATCCTAGGATTACCAACGAAGCCCCAACACAAAAACACAAAGCAAGAACATGGAGAGGGGGCACCCTCCACCTAACAACCCCAAGAACTGAGCCTAATACAAAAAATATTTCAACACCTAGGTAGCCAGTAGTGAAAGGAGCCGTAGACGAAACAACGAGACACGGCGGCAAAGCATCCGCCTGAACTCCCGACGGCCAAGCATCCGTCCCCACCTCAGCGACCTCAATGGCCAACCTGTCGGAGATGTGTCCTCGGTGGCAAAGCGCACCACGATGGCAAAGCATCCGCCCGAACATCCGACGGCCATGCATCCGTCCCCACCTCAGCAACCTCAACGGCCAACATGCCGGAGATGCGTCCTCGGCGGCAAAGCGCAACACCCGACGGCCTCAACGGCCAACCTGCCGTAGACGCGTCCTCGGTGGCAAAGCGCACAGCTCCTCCGAGTCACTTAGGGCCACAACCACAGGACCATGGGCGAGGAGGAAGTTCCTGCAACAACACCAGCGGCAAAGCATCCGCCCAAGTAGAACCGGCGGCAAAACATCCGCCCAAACAGACAACTACGGTTACCGCTAACACCAACAAGGCATACCTAGGCGAGAAGAAACATGAAGCACAGATAGGTTCAGCACGACGACCAGAGCGACCTCAAAGTAGGAGCGGCGGGCAGGAGATCCTTCAGCAATGCCTTCATGAAGGAGGTGACGTAGAGATGCCATCGTCACTGGCCTTAGCGAAACTAAGGCAGAGCTTTCGCTCAGGATCCACCGGGATAGAAGCATGAGACTCGAAGAAACGACGCCGCCAGGAAGGATGTGGTGCCAAGAGACGCCACCGTCGTCCGTCCGAGCATCGTCAGGCTAAGCTTTTGCCCAGAGCTCCATGCTTCCAGGCCACAGGGCGCCGTTCAGACCCGAACGCCAAACAGGAAGTGTGCTCGCCCCACGGACACCAGCATCACCACCATGACGCTGCAGATGAGCGAAGACGAGGCCATCCACGCCACCATGGCGTCTATGGCACACCACCAGAGCAGCCCGACGACGCCAAGCCCAACCGGCAGCAGCTCCCCAGGCACCCACCGCGTCCCGCCGGAGGGGGGCGCAGCAGCAGGGGCCACCGCGTCCAGGGCAAGGCGGCCTGTGGCCACGGCCAGCAGGTCACCACCGCGCCCGGAGGAGTAGCCATGCCCAAGCCACCAGCCACCGCCAAGGGGCACGGGAGAACCCCACGGCCCCCATCGCGCCACCCCCGCCTAGAGCAGGCAGGCCGGGGACGCGCCATGGATGCAGGCGGCCAGATCGGAGGCCAGGTCCATGGAGCAGCAATTGGAGGCGGAGACGCAAGATCCGCCGCACAGGGCACCGGATCCGGCCTCCAAGGCCGTGGATCCGGCCTCCGGGTCCGCGGTTCCGGCCAGCCCGCCGCTCCTCGACGACAGAAGTAGGTGAGCAGGGGTGGAGATGGAAGCGGGAGGTGGGAGGGAGGAGGGGCTGCGGACGGCACCCTTGTTGGAGGCCACCGCGGGCCGCCGCCGCCGCACAGGAGTGCAGCGGCGGCGGCCGAGGAGGAGGCGGGGGAGGGGGTCCCTGGCTGCCGGCGATGGTCGCCCCCGAGCCGCCCGTTAGAGGGCGCTCAGGGGAGGGGAAGTGAATTGGTACTGAAACTGTCGTGCTAGACCACCCAGATCAATCACTCAAGGAAGAGTTCTCAAGTTCATCAAAACTGTTCTACATATACCACTGAACACGGTAATGTGAAAAATAACAGATTAAGAGAGATGTGTTACGGTGCTTGAGAGTATAAACATGACATTTTGTACCTTGCCATTTTCATCAGGTGACATGGTAAGAATCTTGAAGAAACTTGATAATGCAACATTTTCTTGCAATCTCTTTGGTGATATACCATATATACTTTGACAAAAAAAACTATGTTAAGGAACTTGTATTTGTAAAAGGAATTCATTGTTATGTGTAAGGGTGTCTTTCAGAATTTCTATTCACGTAATAGAACTGCGGGAAGTTGATGTGGTGTTATCGTAGAAAAAAAGGGGTAAGCAGAACCAAGGTTGCCATACTCCATGATTTTGCATGACAAGGTAGTCGGTGCTCAGTTTCTTGATGAGTTCAGGTTACCTGTGAATTTCGAATCATCACAGTAGTTAGTCAATACACAAGAAAGATTAGGATTTCATGAAAAGAACACAAAGAACATTGATAAAGGAATAATGGGTCATGGAGAGTGAATCATTGGATATGAGTGATGGCATTTCATCCACTCCGGTCTACTCTATTTGCGTGTGTGTTTGAATCATTGGATATGAGTGCAGGGATTCATTTCAAGGTACAGTAAAATTGTATTATTGATATCTGAAATTATCTAAATTCATAATACCAGTTGCATATGCATTGAGTTTTGCCAACATGGCAACAAACACACACAATTATATTATATCAGGAACAAATCATGACAATTTAGTTAAAATGCAGTATTTTCTGTAAAGAAAAAAATTACTTGCATCATCTTGTACTATTATGTTCGACAAAAAAATAGCTTCCTAAACATCTGCAGCAATCAGTAGCAAATGTCTGATTCAAGACGCCGAATGGCTCCAAAATATTGTTATCCTAGTAAGTACCATGTTAAAAGAACATTAGTGCTCAGTTTGTCCAAACTGAACAAGAACTTGGCCTCTCCAATCGAAGGAACAGAAGACTGCAGTACTTTGCTTTACTGTGACTTAAATACAGAGAGAAGAACAAAAGGTAAAAGTTGGCTGCAGAAAAAGAGTGACTTCTGTTCGGTACACATACTAAAACTAAAGCACACTTGATTCAGTTCGGGCTGGATTCAGTTCACTCAGATATCATGTGCTTATTCTATTCCTGCAGGGAGATATTTATTAAATAACTGCACTAGACTTTTATATTTAAAAGCTATGTATATTGCTTCCAAATTGCATGCATTATAATATACCTTTAAGAAATCTACAGGCATTGGACTTCATACATCAAGAAAATTGTTTGCCTACAAATGTACTTATTTGATATCAATTTGGAACATGCTATACAACAACATAGATAATTTCAGATGCCCTTGCCAAGAAGAAACATGAGATTATCTTTACAGATGCCCTTGCCAACGTAGATAATATTTGCTTATCTACAAGTGCAGTAATACATATATAATTTATATTCAGGTAAAGGAAGAAAGTAAATTTTCAGTATCTGAACTAAAATAAGCAAAGTCATGGCTGTAATTTTAGAGCAGCCATGCATTTCACTACTATACTAATATACATGGAAAATTAAACTATGCTAACATGAAAAATTAGGCTACGGCAGCAAACCAATAAACAGCAACGAACGATCAGGCAACAAACGAACCATCGAAGATTAAATCCATCAGCATTCATCCATCAGCATTTGATTATGTACCTGAGTTTGTTGGGCAGAGCCGCAGAGGGAGGAACGGCGCCAAGGTCACCACGTCACCACCGGCTCCCTTCCCAGAGCAGGAGCCGTGGCCACGGCCAACGCCTGATGGACCGCTGGAAGACCGCCAAGCAGCGGCTCCCCTTCCACGCCCGACCGCCAATGGATCCCGACCACCGCCGGACCCTTGGGTTCTCGGACGCGTTGCGCTGTGTCGACGTCGAGCAAACCTGGAGCACGATTGCCGAAGCCGCCCGTGAAGCCGGCCCGGGTGCAGTAACCACGCGTGAAGCCGGCGGCCCTCCCGCGAAGTGAACCCTTGGGTTCTCGGACCTGATCTGAAGGCGTTGTGCGCTGCATATCAACGTCGTGCCTATGGACGCCCCGGATGTACTTGCCCGTGTCGGGGTAGACGAACAGCGGTGTGGAGAGATCGGGGCGGCAGGCTCAACTCCGCCGTGTCACTCTCCACACCACCGACGTAGTCGATCGTAGAGATCGGGACGGTCGGCGCGATGAGACCAAGGCGTAGTGATGCGCCCCTGCCGAACCCCTCTCCACACCGCCGTACCGCTCTCTTCACCTCCGATGTAATCGATCGCTTCCTCGTCGGCGGCACACGGGACAGACAGCGCCGCGGGTGATCGTGGGAGTAGATGAACAGCGCCGCGGAGGCTACGCCGACGTCGCCGAGTCAGGAGATGAGGGCAGCGCGGGCATGGAGGAGATGAGGGCGGCGACAGATGCACGGAGAAGATGAGGGCGGCGACAAATGCACGTAGGAGAAGGCGGCGACTGATCCACGGGAGAAGAGCTATTTGGTTTTCCTTTTCTGCCGATGGGAGGAGAGATCGTTTCCGTTTCTCTTTCGTGATTAGGGGGCGCGTGTGGGTTTCCTCGCCGCGATCGTAGGTTGTGGGGGGGGGGGGGGTGAGTTTGAATTTGAATTTGGACTGTGGTGTGGGACAAGGGTGAGATGCGGGCTTCCCACTCTTTTAGAAGATTTTAATTATAGTAGAGATTCTGTTAAGTCGCTCTAACGGTGTTAAAATGGACAATTTTGCCCATGCGTTTTTACCCTTATTTAGATCAGCGAGATGACATTTTCTTTACAAATTTTTTAGAAGCATGGTTCTTCAGTTCAATATAAGTATTATCCTACGCAGCACAAACCACACAGCTATGAAAAAAAGCTATATATGTTACATCTTGCAAGAAAAAGTTAAGAAAAATTATTCAAACAAAAGAATATGCATGCTAGGTGAAGAAAAACGTTTGACCACATCCCACAGTAGAATCGATTTGTGCCTCAACGTTGCGGCTATATGTCTGGTAGAAAAGCATCCAGGCATCGATGCCCGCTGCCATATGCTTCGCCTCGACAGCCAACCACGTCGTCCCGCTCTCCGCCGCGACGCGGCTGTAGCGGTTCACTGTCAGCGCCCTCTCTATTTTCTCCTCCATCTGAATCACCTATAAGATCTTTGATTGGAATCGCTGACCGATGGATCTGCTAGGACGCTCCACTCTAGAGACCATATCGAGGCCACCAGCACTGCCAGGGGAGGTGGGGCTGGGCGGCGGTGAGCTCCCAGCCACGCCGTCGAGGGCGCGCGCCGGGGAGCAGTCGGGCGGAGGGGCGAAGGGTGAGTAGGGCAGGGAGAGGGCGACGGGGAGAGAGGGCACCACCGCTGGGATTCGCACCGCCAGGAGCCGCACGCCGGAACCAGGTTGTGCCGTCGCGGAGTCGCAACGCGGTGTGCCTCGTGCGATAGAAAGGCCGAGGGGCATTCCTGTCTATCTGTCCACCTGCCTTTTCTTTTCTTTTTTTTTTGTTGCTGTTTATTTTGAATATTTCCAACGGTGTTGGAAACAAGGGTAGACGATGACTTCACTTAGAAAAAGTGAGGGTAAAAACATAAAGTTAAAAAAGAAGGGGTAAAATCACAATTGAGGTTTGAAATAAGGGTAAAATCATCAAATTCTCCTAGTTCTTTGTTCTTTTTATTCCAGAAAAGCCAGTGTAGAGGTGGATTTGCTGCGATGTTCCACTGACTGACGTGCTAAGTAGTAGTAGACTAGTAGTACGCTAGTACTAGTAGTTGCTGCCTGTTCCGAATAACGCAGACGCCCGATCGAATATGGTCAGCCGCTGTAATCTGAAAAGAAGCTAAAATTCAGACACCTGAATTTTAGCAAATCCCATAAAACCTAAGAAACATGTTTTTCATATGCTGGTTCTTTGGGTAGCCTCACTATCTAGGACTGTTTGCACCAACTCAAGTCAGATCCATCTACCAAAAATCTTCACAGAAAAAGATTAACAAGAACATTTTGATTAACAGATTCAAATGACACAAACGCACGATGCTTGCCCAACCTGGCAGGTGGCAACCAAGCAAGCCCTGGCTAGGCACCGCCTGCCCAGCAGTGCGTGCAGGTAGCCTTGAAGCGGCCACGACTAGATTAAAAAAAAAAGAGTTGTTCTTGATTTTTGGTGCTACATAAAAAGAATTATACATTTTTAAAGATCCCTATAAGTTCTTTGTTTAGATCAAGAAAGATAAGCATGACTCAATCACTCATCAACGTTTAAGTGACGCAAGCATAATGTCTTTTGACATAAAGGCCACGTCATAGCTCTAGGTAAAAGCTGTTTGCTACTCGTCTTTACATCAGTCAAAACCAATATACGTATATGTATTGTGACCTCCTCGCAAAAAAAAGTATATGTATTGTGACCTTAGTGACGAGTTACGTCGCGCGACTTACGAGGCTCTGACTCGACTAGTATCTGAAAATTCAGTTCGATACATACTATTTTTAATATTTTACTATTTTAATCTAATTTAAAATTAAGAAAATTGCCAGATTGGCCATCTATGGGCTTATCTTATTTCTTAGCCCAGGTTTAACGGCCTTTAGAGCATCTCCAAGAGACATGCTATTCTTGTCTCTTATGCCATATTTAGACTTTTAGAGTAAAAAAATGCATTCCAACAAATATGCTTATCTTGTTTTGTAAAATAGCAAACTAAATTTTCCTAGAATCTCAGATGGAATATAAATGCATGACGCCGCTAGTCATCTAGAATTGTCATAATACAAAGGCTTGTTGGAGTTTTCTAGTTTTTTACAAAGTTTTCTATTTTAGAGGTTGGCTAAACCATGTGTTTAGCAATCCATTTTTATCAACTCTCTTTAGAGTTGCTCTTACATATCAATCGTCAAAAAAAAAAAAAAAAAAAAAAAAAAGAAAAAGTAGACGGCCTTTCTTCTCTGCGTCATCTCTCCACTTTGGAATCCCCCCACCCCCCCCCCCCCCCCCCGGTTAAAAAATTTCGAATTCCCCCGCTGGATTGCTCAATTGCGTTGCGAGCGAGAGGCAAGCGAAAGCTCTCCGATGGAGTCGGAGCCGCCGCCGCAGCGGTGGTCGGCGACGTACACGAAGCAGCTGAAGCAGAAGCGCAAGACCTACCAGGACGGCGCGCTCGTCCTCTACCCCGCCTCGGGCCTCCTCGTCCTCCTCGACGACGCCGGCAACACCCTGGAGTCCAAGTTCCTCCGCTCCAGCGAGGAGATCTCCGCCGGGGCCGCGCTCTCCTTCCAGGCCCACCTCGTCGACGTCGGCGAGCCCGAGGACGGCCCCGCCAGCTACACGCCCTCCCCCGCCTCCGCCTCCGCCTCCGCCGGTTCCAGGAACGCGCGCCGCGGCGGCGGCGGCGCCAGGGCGCGCCCTCCGGGCTCGGGGGCGAGGGTGTTCCCGCCGCGCGTGCCCCGCGCGTTTGTGAACCCGTCGAAGAGCCACGGCGGCTCCGGTGACGGAGGCGGAGGTGAAGCCGCGGCGGGCTCTGGCACTGGCAGGGCCGATGTGGCGGGATCGAAGTTCCAAGGTTTGTTTGCGCGCCATCTGTTCGACGCATGTCCAGCGCCCTGTGGGTGATTATGCGGTGAACGAATTGGACGTGCTCTTGTTGTTCTGCAGAGTGGATCGCGCTTTACACCACCCAGCTGACTCAGAAGGCTAAGAAGTACCATGATGGCTTTGTGAGGCTTGCGCAGATTGGTCCGCAAGCAAAGCAGGTAACAAGCACTACACCTTTGGTGGTTGTTTCCATGCATGTTCTGAAGATTGGAGATGATGCAACATTGCAGTTTATGCTGTTGACTGGTAATGCTAGGTTGTTTCAATAGTCCTGCAATCATCAGTTTACTAAAATGTCATGTTATGTTCCGTGAATTGAATGCTCAGATTGTTTTGCTCGATGAAGATGGCCAAGTACTGTGCAGCAGGCATCTCAAGTCAGGGGAATCCGTTGAGAGTGGGAAGAAATGCCATTTTCCTAATTATCTGGTTGATATTTGTGAGGCCAAAAATCAGAACAAAGGTAACTTCAGGCATGCTCTTGTATAGCCACGAAGCTTTTAGTTGGTCCGTGGGCATGTTCTCAGTTACAAAATGATGTGTAGCAAGTATTTTCTTTTCTATCTCACTGAATGGGTGCTACTGTGGCTTGATTGGTATGCCATATGCACATGCTGAGCATACCTCAGAGGAATCTGTGGTGCACACAAAATCAATGAATGGGAAGAGTACAAGTAAATCTCAGAAGTTTATTAGTCCGCAAAAATTTCATGGTACTTGGCTTCAAGTTTATAGAATGCTTAGCTATATTCCACATCTTCCTTCGCAGTGACATGAGAATCTTGTTTTTTCTTTTCAATGTAATGTGTAGATCTTGGGAACACTGGCTCAGAGGTCACTGCTAGCTCTGGCAAGCCAGAGACTGCAGCATTGTCTGCTGACCAACCAGGGATCCTTATCGAAGCGGATTCAGATTTCAAAGGTCTGTGAGTTAACACCACATGGGATATCTGTATTTTACAGTATAATGAATTTTGAGGCTTATATATATGAAATGTACACCCTTTGTAGAATGGAGTGCCTTGTATACCACCCAACTAACTCAAAAGGCAAAGAAATACCATGATGGCATCATAAGGCTCATGCAAATTGGCTCACACGCAAGGCAGGTCAGGAAGTATCCAATACTTTATTTTCTAAGTAGGTGTCCAACAGTATTATAGGAGGATGCTGTTGCCTGTTAGATTATCTAATGAAACGTTGGCGTTCTGTGGACCTGTGTGGGTGACGAATCTTACTGTTGTATTAAATTTGTGTTTAGATTGTTTTGCTGGATGAATATGGTGAAGTGCTTGGCAGCAGATACCTCAAGTCAGTTGAATCTGTTGAAAGTGGGAAGAGACTCCAGATGCCTAACTATCTTATAGATGTCTGTGAGTTTAGAAATCAGAAGAATGGTTAGTTATATTCCCACCCAAGCATTCTCCTGTTTCCATCGTGTGGATACAAGATGCAAATAGGTAGCCTAAGCATATCTTTTTATGAATTGCACATACTTTGTTCACATGTGCAGAGCCTAGACACTCTTCAAAGGAGGCTTTGAGTCAGACAGGACTGAGAAATGAAGAGAATACAAGTGACAAACAGAGTGGAAAGTTTGTTAGTCCATTCAAGCGCCAAGGTACTTGTTTGCAAAGTTGTGCAACACATAATTTTCTTGCTGTATTATAGGATTCATTTGTCTTCGAAATATGCAGATCTTCGGAGGAGTCACTGGGAAAGCACTACAAGCTATGATAGGCCACAGATTGGCCCAACTTACAGTAACTTGGATGTTCCACCAAATTTCAATGGTACAAGAGCTTAACATGAAGCCCTATCAGTTCTATTTCCTGCCTCCCATATAGCTTAATATAGTTCTACTACAATCCGTCTTCTCCTTTTCGGTACTTTCAGATCCTTGGAGTAAATCAGACTGCAATGTCAAAAGAAGGGCTGACTGTATTGAATCAGCATTTGGTATCATGGATGATCCGCTTAAATTTAGTGGTATGGATCTACTTAATCATTAGTTTTACACTCCATTTATACTTTCCATACTCTTATATGTTTTTATGCAACGATACTGCTTTTGCAGACATACAGAGGGCCACAGCTACCAATCCTTGTCCTGCATATGGCAAATTAAGTTCTACCAGGGATCTGCCACAGTTTAACGGTACCAGAGCTTAATGTTACAAAATTACGTTCATTTAGTTCTACTTCCTGGTTGTCATATATTCTAATGCAGCATCACCCATGTTTCTCCATGATCTATAGATCTTCAGGCAGGATGCCCCAGAAGTTTTGACAGGAGAGAGGTTGGCAGATCAACTTTTGGTAACATGGATCATTCAGTACGAACTGGTTTGTACATCTTTACTTATTTCTAGCTTGAATATCTGTTGCATGATTTGTGTGTAAGGAAACTGGGAAAATAGTTGCTTTGGACCCGATGGTTGATGCTGGAGTGGCGGAGTGGTCAGGCAGATTGATTTAGTTGCTGTTGTGCTTTGGACTACCTTAGGATCATTGATAAGCACTTTGGGCATGAGTGCCCAGTCAGCTTCTGTTGCACAATCTTTGTAAAGTGATCACTTTGTAAATAAGCTAATTGTCTCAATGCATGCCCTCTTACAATGCCAAGGTGAGTAGTAAACAATTATTATAGTTCTCAAATCTCAAGTCTAATAAAATGGAAATCCTGCTGCTATGCTTCCATCATGCTCATTTCACTTTTCTTGTGCATTTTTTATAATGAGAAATTTTCATTTAAATCATGATTTTTTTATATAAATGTACAATGGTACGATAATCATGTTTTAAGCACAAGCCTCATTTTGATGGAGCACATTTCCCCCTTAGGTGTGTGTTGATGAGATGTACAACTACTCTTGCTTATTTAGACTCATGTATTTTATATTAACAAAATGACATCTTTATATGTAGCATCCCAAATACTATCCTTCATGAAGCCCCCAGAAGAAGTCAGAATTTCCCAAAGCGCTCCGTCTGGACAAGCACATTCATTGGCATCTTCTGTGTCAATGACTTCTTTTGATGTGAATTGTAGAAAAATTCAGTGGTTGATGATTCAAACAGATCATTTGGTGGTAGGGTGACATCTGGGTCATCTCGCTTTGCTACCCAGCTTCGTTCATCCATACAATCTTGCTTGAACATAGAAACTCTGCCACGAAAGAACTCGGTAGGGGATCATCAGTGGAATGAATCATCAGGAAACAATTATTCAACTTATGATGATCCAAACATCAGGTAAGAATTTATTTGTCTAATATATTTATATCCTAGAATGTTAATTTCTGGACAACAGCTAAGCTGATAAATATTTATTTTAATGATATTTAATAGGAGACCAGCTGCTTTTGAGGGTAACATGTCCAATACAAAAGGACAGGAACTAGATTCAAGCAACCAGCACTCTGGAGGTTCTAGTGGTACTACTTTGTACATTTGTAATTTGCAAAGCTTGATTGCCATAGAACATAGATGAATTAATAAATGCTGCTTATGTTGGTTTTTATTATATACAGATAATGTGCCAGTTATGAACATTGTGACAGACACAGGGTTTCAAGATGGCAGAAGTGGAACAGCAGAACAGGTATGCATTTTCCCTGTGGAACATGCCGTGTTACATTTGTGATATAACCATGTTACGTGCAGGAAGTCATAGGTTCGTCTTTTATTTTCTTTCTTGTCAGCAGGTTTTTTCTCATGAGATCAGAGCACTGAAGTACTAGATATAGGATTTTGACCTCTCAGTGTTCAATACATGTTTCACAGTTGTTTTAACACGAGACTTAATTTGTGATAGCGCTTTTCAAGGCAGCTAATGGTATTGTTTTACTTGGGTCAATGTAGAGATAGCTTTACTCAACATTAATTGAAGGTTATAATTTCAAAATCCGACTTCACATATCTGCACAAGGACTTTCATTTTGTGATTGAAGGAATACAAATTGGCTAACTATGTTAGTTGATTCTACTATCTGTGCATTTGCAGGTAACAACACAGAACAGTTCAACGGATGGGATATCTGATAATCCCTCATCTACATCTGCTTACACCCTGACATGTAAAGACCCCAAGATTCAGGAACTAATAGATGATTGCCCTTCATTCGACCTTGGCTTCTAACCAGAAGGTATGGGCCTATGGGCCTATCTTATATTCAACATAACATTACGTAGCATAACCTGGGGTATCTGTGGTATGACTTTCACATAGTAAGCATTAAAGCATGGATTTTGTTGCTCTTATTTCTTGCTTTGAAATCCATGAATTTCGTTGGAAATCCTATGATCCGTAACAATACATGAGTTGAATTGCTGTCTTGTTCGCCCCCAATTTTGTGCCAATTTGCTAAGTTGTCTTTATTTCACATTCTCAGCTTAAACTAATGTGCAGCTAGATTAGTGCCACGGGGAATGTCCTTATATAAACCTTGTGGCATTTTTCATGTGACATGGCATCATGAACTGAGTTTCCGGCTGCCAGAGGGCAAGTTGAGTGGAGGCAATTGTAGGTTTATGACATGAACCAAATATGATGTAGGGGTTACGACTTGCCACTTGTATTTTTGGGTCTATATATGTAATGGAAACAAAATTTTCACGGTTCAAGACTAGACTAGAAGCAATGCCACCTCTTTTCATCACGTGACGGTGAAAAGGATTCGAAAGTTCCACGTAGTGGGTCGGCAACTGTGAAGTGTCCACGTAGTGGGTCGGCAACTGTCACCTTATTGGACGACTGGCTGATGACTTGTATGCATAGCTATGTCTCGAATAGGAAGGGAGAAGCGAGCACGTAGCTCACGCACGACAATGATTCCCTTGTCCACTTGTTTCCAGAGTCAAGGACTATTCGTGGAGAAGTTTGTATTTGTATGGGAAAATGCTACTGTACTATTATGTTCTGAAACCGTTCATTTCTTGTGGCCCCACAAAAAATATCTACGTGTCCGAACAGCGTCTGTTCCTATTTGTTTTCTTTGTTCATATATAACGTACGGTTTCTGAAGATCTGTCGAAATCTAACGAATTCGGGGCTTTTGCTTTTTCATTCAGGATTTCGCTTTTGTGATAATCCGTGGGCAGAATTCAGCAAAAGGCGGCGGTTTTGTGAAGAAACCAGGGGAGTTATAGGCGATCGAAGTGCGTGCGTTGGTGCTCAGGTTGCGCCCGGCTGCAGCTCTTTTTTTTCTCTCATCTTTTCCCCTTTTGGTACCAGAGACTGACTGGTCGCTTTTGCTGTTTGGCCCTTTGCGTGACACGAGTGTGATACACGTCGTTGCTCGCTTGAGTGTGAAGTAATTCCATCAGGTCTCTTGTAGGAGAAGCTCCAGCTAATTAGTGATATAGTATAATAGTATAATGAAAGTCTACCAATAACTACAACATCAGTCTGCTCTATCCGTGTCAATAGATTCAATTTTTACAATTTAACTAGGGTTATAGGGAATAGTATGGACATTTGTATATCCGAAATATACATTTATCTATGAAAATATATTTCAGTTTTTATCTTACTATAATACTTATTATGTGTCACAAGTAGTAGTACCCTTTTATTTACTTGTCTTGAACTTTTTAAGTTTTCGAAGCGAGATGTGCATCTTCTCTTATGGAGGGGAGGGAAGTTTGTTAAATTAATTTTAATAAACTATGCTGAGAAGGCAATCCAGGAGGAGGCCGACTTGTGGATCGCCGCCGACAGAACCGTCGGCTGGCGGCGCTCGTGGCGTGGTGGCTGATGCCTGATTGGTGCATATGGAGCAAAATTGTATCCATGTAATTACAATCTCGTGTAAGGATTAGACATCGGGCTTCTTTTCTCGGCAATCTTCGGATTACTATGAGGTATACAGAACTTCTTATCTGCTTAATGAAACACATGCCATTGCATATTCTTAAAAAAAAATAAACTATGCTGAGAACTTATCCAACATTAAACCAACAATACATATGTTGAAAGGGGGAATATTCTTTCTTTCTTTCTTTCTCCATGCTTCGATGATCCGATCTCACCGTTTTGGGAACATGTCTCGCGGTGATCGTGGCGGTCACGCGCAACACCATCACTCGGTGTGGGAGCTGAGATAGTGAGGCCATGTGAGGTGTCCGCATGACCGACGCCCGGCCGACGGGACACCTGCGCCCACCGCCGTGCAGACGTCCTGTCCCCATCGCACCGTCACAGAGCGTGTCAGCAAACCTGAGCGGAGCGGTGCGAGCGGATAGGTTCTCCCAGGCCTTGTTTAGTTCCAGAATTTTACCCCCCAAATTCACTATGCAGAATTCCTATTCTCCATCACATCAAAACGCCGCAGACACGCGTTTGAGCTAAATATGATTTAAATCAAAAACTTATCGTACGCTTTTATTTTCTTTCTTGAGATCTAACATTTTAAGGTAATTATTCAAAATTTGACAATTTTTACCACATAAAAACAAAACAGTGCCGAATCGGCGCCCCCGATTCGGGAACTGAACAAGGCCCCAGATTCATTCCTGCCGAAAGAGACGGAGATGGTCTCGCAAGTCGGAATTCAGGAATGCTCACACGAGACGGCACGGACTGATTATTGGCTTCTTGCTTTTCAACCGATCAATTTGTAGAAAAGAAAGAAAAAGAATCATTGGCGCCCCTGTCTTGACCAGTACACTCTAGAGAAACGCCCCCGATCGAAATTGGACGACGGAAAAGAAAAGAAAAAGGAAACGAGGCGACGCGGGAGAAAAAAGAAAATACTTGGGAGAAGTAGAAGAGGGGCGCTGTCAGAGAAGGTGAGCAGTGCGTGTCGTGGCCGGCAGCTCGCTTCGCTTCATCGCCGCTTGGCCTGCCATCATTTCTTCGCTTTCGCCGGGAGTAAATTAAATTAAATTTATGCTAATCCAGTTATTTATCCGACCGACGAAAAGGATTGGATTGGGCCAGCCGAAGAAATATCATTGTACTTGGCGGTTTCTTCTGGCGCCACTTCACTGCTTCCCTTCTCCCACGTCGTTATCCGGAGGAGCAGCGAGTAAGGCGGGTTCCGGAGGAGAAAGATCCCCTCTTCGCTCCTCTTTCCCATCTCGCGGCTAGATTCAGCCAGCAGCGCTCATGATCCGGGGCGGCAACCAGCGTCGCGCGGCACAGGCCTCCTCTTCACGTGTCCGCCGGGACCTCTTCGCCACCCGGTAGCAGGCCTCTCCTTGCCTTGCTTCCCGCGCGCGGTTCTTGCCCGTGCAGTCGTCGCCCGGCCCAGGTTTCGAGGTGAGGCGCCTGATTGATTACTTCCTCTCTCTCTTTCTTCTTTCCTGCGATGTTGATGATGGTGTCGCATCCTTCTTTGGGGCCTGTCGGATCGATCGGACGATCTGATCTGCGGCTGCACATCTTGATTTCCGTGCGTCCTGTCAAAGCGTCGGCGTCGTTTTACTGAAAATGAATCAACTCTGACTCTGACATGTGTGTATCAGTATAGCGTCCGGTTTGGGGGCAGATCCGACTCCAGTCCCTTGCCCTGCTATTGCTGCCCTCGATCAGTTCGGGGAACCGTCTTGGAGGGAACCGCGCAATCCATGCTTTTTTTTTTTAATATAATTTTCTCCTATCGTTCTGGAAGTTCCCACACTGAAATTGGCCGTTCTTCTTGATCTGCCGTGTACTCCAACGTTGGTCACATGTCTCAGCATCTTGTATTTATGTATTATGTTTAGACAAGGCACTTGTGGTCCACTCATCGATTGCGGGTATCTAACTTCCTTGGTGCCATCTTGGATGCTAAGCAATCATCGATGGATACAAACATACTCCGTAGGTCCAGCCAATAGTACTTTGAGCATTTCAATTTTTTTTTCGCTAACTGGTAGAACCCGTGTTTCTTCAATGCTAAGCAATCATCGTTGAATCTTGTATTTATTTAGACAAGACACTTGTGGTCCACTCATCGATTGTGGTTATCTACTAACTTCCTCGCGCCATCTTCATTGTTAAGCAATCATCGATGGATTCAACGATACGTCCAGCCAGCCAACAATACTTTCAGCATTTCATTTCATTTCATTTTGTTTGTTATTATATATAGTGCATCTTCTTCTGCCGTGACCCCAGTTTGCTGCAATTCTTTGTCTCTCTGTCCTACTAAACCAATTCCAAATGTTTTTGTGACACACAGGTTGGTAGCATGTGAGAGTGATGGCGGCCGCCGAAGCGAGGGCTGCCTGGCAACGCGCCGCCAACCGCTGCCTGGTCCAGGAGGACGCCAAGCGAGCTCCCAAGCTGGCATGCTGCCCGCCGCCCCTGCAACCGCACGACGCGAGCGATGGAGGTCCCCCAAGTCCGCAAGATCTCCATTCCCCGACGTTTATGCCCATCAACTGGAACCTGATGAACTCCAGCCTGCCCATGGAGACCCAGTGGTGGCTCCAGTTGCAGCCCAACTTGGGGTGCCAGACTGCCCTTGCCAGGGAGCACCTCAACTATGTTGGTGGGGAGGCCAATGAAAATAAAATGGAGGGTTTAGCGCCGGGATCCAAAGTTGAGGATGTCCAGGCAAACAAGGCTGCAGATCCTTTTGAGCCTCCGTGGATCGTCTCGACGGCTTTCATGAAGCAAACACCTGAGAAGGGTTTGGAAGAGGTGAAGAATCTTGCTTCCTATACCCCTGTGAGCCTCAAGTGCAAAGGAAATCCCAACAACTGTGTTTATGAGGATAAAGAGTCTACAGAGTTCAAAGCTTTTGATCCTCTGTTTCCTAAGAAGCCGCAAAAGGAACATGGCGAAATGCATGCCCCTTGGGAACAAACCAGGAAATCTCAGCCATGGTGGCAAGTTGCTGATGTCGATGGTTTGGCTTCCCTTATCGCTGAAAGAGCAATGGAAAACATTGTCAACAATGATCTGCCAAGACCCACTCAGACAGTCCGCGTTCATGGACCTGAAGTCAAGGGCCCTGAAAACAAGGATGGTTGTGGGCTGCCTGCTGTTTCTATGGGCAAAGGGCCAGATCCTGCACATGACACTATGGAGTGCAGCTACAGCGTTTCAAGTACTACCAATGACATGAATTCATCTGGTGGGGAACGTGGGCAACAACACCAAAGAAATAATGTGCCCAGGTAAGTTATCTTCTTTCACAATCAGTTAAATAACCACAACTCCAAAGCTACAATGATGTGTTTTCCTTGTGTGGTTTCCCACTGGTTTTTCCCTATTTTATGTAGTTCTCCTCACTGATTTGAAAAACTTAGATGAAGCATAGTTTCCATGTTCTGAATTTAAGAGAGACTAATAGCATCATTTCCCTGTTTTATGAGTTCTAGTTTGTATCTATGGTGATATCCTCTGTTCCCTGCTGTCTATTTAAATACAAGGTCCAATTCAACTGCTACTTTTTCAATGAAAAGTTATGTGTAATTGTCTGAAGTGATCTGTGCATCAGTCATATGACCAGATAGTTGGTATCCTTTGGATGCATCTCCTTGGAAAGCTTTAGATGTCTTCTATTTGTCTATGTCTTATTCCAGGTCCCCCCTGCCCATGCACTAAATATTATCATATTTTGCAGGGATGCACAGGATTCTTATAGTTCCACCGCCAACACACCAGGCAGCAAGCCAGCATATCAGAATGCTTCTGAGAGGGCCAAGCTACTAGACGCTCTTCGCCACTCACAAACACGTGCTAGGGAAGCTGAGATAGCTGCCAAGAAAGCTTATGACGAGAAAGACCATGTCATCAAGCTATTGTTCCGTCAGGCCTCACACCTCTTTGCATGCAAGCAGTGGTTGAAAATGTTGCAGCTGGAAAACATATGCCTTCAGCTTAGGTTCAAAGAACAACAGATAGCAACCATGTTCCCGGAGCTTCCATGGATGGTGGTGAAGGAAAAGGTAGCACCTTCTCAAGAGCACAATGAAGGGAGTAGGAAGAAAGGCAGAAGGCCGAACAGGAAAGGTGGCCTGCGCAATGCCGTTGCATTTGCTGTTGGTGTTGGTCTTGTTGGTGCTGGATTGCTTCTTGGCTGGACTCTTGGGTGGCTACTGCCGTAGCTGGAAGTTCCATTGTCTTCGATGACCATAAAGGTGACAGGATAAATGCCTCCTGTGCACACTAAATTGAATGGCAATAGGTAAGCTCGAGCCTCCAAGTGTGGGCTTCATAGAGAGGAATTCTTCCATGGCAGTCACTTGATTTGGTGATGATAGCTTGATACCTTATGTTGGTTCCTGTATATATAGGAAGGATCTGGTATTCTGGTGTACATATTGCCAGAAACTGGATACCTAGGTTGGTACTTGGTAGGATCTGGTGTACATACTGCCAGAAACTGGATACCTAGGTTGGTAGTGTGGGTGTGGATGTGGATGCGATGCTTTCATGCTCATCTGTGTGCTGTACATAGGGGTCAGTGGTGGTCTGGTGGAAGATGAAATCAGCCGACTTCAACAACGTATGTGCTAGTACTGTAAATCTGTAGCTTTTATTTGCTTTAATGTAGCAGGAATTGTGTTAATCCGTTTGCTGTAATGTGTTTTGAACGTATTTGCATGTCTTGTTTTCTGCTGTGGATATGGACCAGTCTCTCTATTTATCATTCTGTGGATTCAGTTTTTCATGATGCTCGGCTGTGTTAGCTGCAGCAGTAGCTTTTCGTATTCTAGACTTCTTAGGGGATTATCTCTTCTTGGTTTTATATAGACTGGGGATTATGTCTTCTTGATTTTATACAGACTGGCACCCAGATCTGTACTGGTGAAGATTCAGACCTGGGTCATGGAAACCTCCCGATGTTTTCTTTCGATCATCTACACCAGCGTTGGCATTTCGAATTTTCAATACATTAATTAAAAAGAGGGAATACAACAGAGGGAATACAACAGATGCACCAACGCAAGAGATATCAGCAGAAGTTTTTACCGTCTAGCTATCTTGATCAGTAGAGCATTGTCAGTCACAAATGTTTTTACAGTCTAGCTACCTTGGTCAGTAGAGCATTGTCAGCTACAAGGTTGCATGAAACATGTGCAACTGCAGCGCAAAAAGATACAACCCTCACATTGCGTAGCTAGACTCAATGCGATCTTTCCTCCGCACAAAAAGATACAACACTCAAATTTACTTGTCTAGGCCTCGGCTACCGAATGTGCACAGATGGCTCCCAACTTCTGAGATCACATCCACCAGACCTCCGTATCCAGCAACAGCTGCTATCTGAACGACATAAACAAATTGCATAGATCCAGAATTAGGGGAGAACACAACCAAGAAGCAAAAACAAATGAGCAGCAGCAAGAAGTTAGGCGCATACCCCAGATGAATGCATGGAGACAGAAAACGCTGATTGAGGAGCACATTTTATTTGTGAAAGGACTGTCCCGTTTATTGTGAGACGGGAGAGCACAGGTTCAGCACCAACTGCTAAAATCTGACGGGACACAAATAAAATGAAAAGGGGAAACAAAGGTCCAGTTAGTATGTTTTTGTATAACAAGGGTCATGTAATAATAGATGCTAAAAACACCAACTCCTCAAGTAAATGAAAGCATACGAAAACCATGTTTTCTTATGCAGAATAAGGGCTTGTTCAGCTATAGTGTTACTACCTCTGCCCAAGAAAGAATGCAATTTTAGGTGAATTCTTGGTTAATGCGTTGACCAAATATTAATGTTCATGACACCAAATAAGTATAGTATGAAAATATATCTCATGGCAAATATTGGTATTTATTTAATATTACAAATATTAATATTTTTATTTGTAGGTAGTCAAACTCAAGATACTTAACATGTTACTATGCTAAACTTGCATTCTTTTGTGCGGAGGAAGTACACCTTAAATACTATACATATTAAAGATTGAAGAGTCAGATCTTCCCATTGTGTTGTCTTATCCAGCAAAACAGCAAAGCTTCAAAAGGTGACAAGCTGCATGCTAAGAATCGACTACGAATAACATCTATTTTGTTTGCATTTTTCCCACACAAACATATAACTTTTTTTTCTCGTAAGGACATGAACTATTAATTTCCTGATCTGCACAGATTTATAAATTCACAAAACCTAATAAGATCTGCTGTCAAATAGTTAATCGAAGCTTGGAAAAGGACACTAAAGAATTATTGTATATACACCTTAACCAAAATAGATCATGGAAATAACTTGAGTGATCGTATCATCATAATGTGGATCAGCAACTCGCCACATCCGTTAAGCTTGGTAACACAAATGCTGAAATGATCTATCTAATTATGTTTATTCGATGCTAGTTTAGACAGAATGTAAACGGAGATGGAGGGACAAGAACTCACTTGATTCTTGTCAAACAATAAATCTTGAACAGGAGCGTGACAGTCCAAATTAAAGATGCACTCATTTGAGAGAAGGCTCCAAACTGATATACCACTAGATGTGCCACAGGCCTGAAGATGATGTGAATGAGAATTAAAAAATATATAACAAACAGAATACAAGGAAACCAAACTGGTTATAAGTAGCAAGATACTTGATGCAAGTTTAAAGCATTTTAAAACGTCTAAAGACATGAAGTCATACCAGCCAACTTTCACTTGCATCAATGGCAACACAGCTGACCCAAGAACTATCAAATGCCTTGCTCTTTACTGGATGTATAACCTGCGTGCACTTCCCACTTCTGCAATCTGCAATGTGCAAAAAACAGCAAGAACATGCATGGACACAAAACTTCAGGCACTTGTAGCTTTTATATGGTAATATACAGTTTAAATATTTAACTAAATGGGTAAACAAGATCTTATGAGCAGGAAAGAAAAAAAGAAATTAACAAATAGTCAATAGAACAGAGGCTGCTAGAGCATGTTCATGTTTTTCTTTTGTACAGAATTATGCTGAATTTGCAAATTTCTGTCATACAATTCAGATAAAGGAAGAAAATGAAGCTACATGTGATGCACATGGAAAAAAGAAATGATGGATTCAAAACCATCACTCACCCCAGATACGAGCTGCCCCATCCTCTGATCCTGTTACAACCTGACCAAAAAATAAATCAGTTAGTAACCATATCATATATGGTACATAATATAGGCAAGAAACATCAAATAATGGAAAACCAACATAATCAAATAACCTGGCGGTTTGACTCACGAACTGCAATGCTGTGCAAATAATCAGCATGCCCCTTGAATGTGATTTTACATTTACCAGTCTCCTGAGAGAAGCAGCCATGATCAGCACTAGTTTCAGATACCTCAAGCAAAACACTGATGTTATCCAAGCTTATAATGATAAAGACTCTAAAGCAGAACTACAGTTCCTTCTATGTGTGTTCAAGACTCCTATAGGTAGCATTTACCTTAAGAAAATACATACCACATCCCAGCAGTAAGCACACGCATCACCCGCTGCTGCCAAAATGGATCTATCCTGTTTGGAAGCACAAGGATACCAGCAAATAAGATATTCTGAACCAAGCAATATGCATAAGGAGAGGACATCTGGGACTGTCACACTTAATGGAGGATGTAAAAAGATGAAAAGTTTCAGTCGCTAACCTGTTTATAAATTGCAATGGCATTATTTTCAGGTATTGGAGACCGAGCACCCCAAGGACCCCTACAAAATTGCCAGCAGCAACAATTGAAACAGGGTAGATTCATGGGATGGTACAGCTGTTGGAATAAACGGTATAAACTGGAAGGTCTATGAGATGTGCAGTCTTATCATAGAATCTTACACGTGCTGAGGGTTGACCAAGTCAAGTGCTGGTTCTAGGTGATCCCCTGTGAAAAAAAGGTAAACAAAAAATGGTAAAAGCAATAAAAATAACTGAAATGTAGGAGATACGATATGCCATTTTAGGCGCATTTCCACAGAGATGCTTGTTTCTTTCTCCCCTTTCTCCCTATATCAACAAACACAACTATACTGTATTGATTCAAAATTGAAAGATTATCAACTTGTGCGCTGGTTCAAGCCTTCAAGGCACAACACTAAAAGAAAAACTATGGGCCCTGTTTGGTTCCAAAGAATTCAGAGGAATTGAAAAGTAATCTAACAATAAAATGCGAAGCATTTTCTAGATATTGGTTTCAATTCAAGGGATCCAAACAGGCCCTAAAAGATATGGATGCTTTTCATAGATAAATGAGTAGCAGCTATGAAACGTTTTCAAATGAATCATGCTCACTGGCAAAGATTCTAGATTTTATTTGCCTCCCCGGACAATTCCACTGTGAAGGAGAAATTAACATCAAACTTACACCTTTGTAAAAAAAAAAAAATGTGCCCCTTTTTTTTGAAGCACCTGTGCTCTAGCTGCGTAGCAAGGCCCTAGTGGCATGGTAAAGCATATGTCCACTCATGAAAGAAACCACGTTATAAAAGAATGGAAGTTCGAATGCAGCACCTTGCAGAGAGAGCGGGACAAGACAGCTCTGCATCTCGTGCCACCTCCAGCCCTTGATGCGGCCATCGTCCCCGCAGCTGCCACAAGGAAGTAAGCAACCAAAGAACCAGATCACCAATAATCCATCATCTTCTCCAACCAAATGAATAACATTGCCATGGAGAAGCGAATCAGCATAAGTCAAACATTCGGTCAGTCACCTGAAGAGCAGCGGCTGCTGCGGATCCGGGTAGAACCTGACGTCGTAGGCGGGGCCGCTGTGCGCCTGCACGATACAGACGGGGTCGACCAGAGCGGCGGCGGACTCCACCTGCGAACCAGACCAAGAAAAACTCACCCTACGCCTCCTCTGGCCGTGCGTTCCCCAAAAATCAGTTTTTGCCCAAAGGATACGAACCTGGGGGGCAGCGGAGCCGGCGGAGATGCAGGATGACAGGGAGAATGAGGCGAGGGAGCCGTCGCTGGAGGCGGCGGCGAGTAGGACGTCGGGGTCCGGGTCGTCGCTGTTGTCGAAGAAGACGGCACGGAAGAGGGTGCGGGACGAGAGGTCGCGGGCGCGGAGGATGCCGCGGCGGTAGGATGCCTCGTCCCACCCTCGCGCGTCCATTGATGCCGGATGAGACTGCGCCGCCGCCGCCGCCGCCGCCGCCGCCGTCGCCATGGCCGCCTTGCTCTGCGCGCTGCGGCTGTTGCTTCGGGAAGCCAAGGAAAATCTCGACGGGGAGATGAAAGCGACGGCGGCTTGGGCTGGGCCTGGGCTTGTTTCAACAAGAATTCAGCCCGTTTCTGACCCACCTATAAACTTTTCAGTGCAGAGATGTTTCTGCATCTTATATATTTGTTTTAGGTAGCGCACGCTAAAAAGGAGTAAAATACACCCACCGTTCTTGAACTATTGGCTCCTTCCCATCCGCGTCCTCCAACTTTTAAACCAACTATCCAGGTCCCTCATCTATCTCCGTCGCGCATCCACAGTCTTGACGTAGCCGCCAGGCACATTATCTGATGTGGCCGAGCCAGAGTGGCAGATATTTGCTGAACAGCAGGGATTAAACCTTTTTGCTTATGTGTGCTCCAAGATGTAGTATTTTCTATCCCTAGATCTTCTTTCAAGTGCTCTAGGAATCACTTCATCTGCCACTCTGGCTCGCCACGTCAGATAATGTGTCTGGCATGGCTACCGTGGATGCGCGGCTGAGATAGATGAGGGAACTAGATAGTTGGTTTGATAGTTGGAGGACGCGGATGGGAAGGAGCCAATAGTTTAGGGACGGTGGGTGCATTTTACTCCTTAAAAAAATGTACATAGTAAGCTCATTGTTGTGTTGAAAGTTAGTGAACACAAATAGACTTTATAAAAATGATTTACTTGAAAAGGCATCCCTCTGTTAGGAGTTGCAATTTAAGACAATCTTCAAGAGCCTTTCCAAAATCACTATCAAAATTATCATTTAGAGAGTCATTTATATAAAAATTGTTTTATATATCTTTATACTTTCTAACAACTTTTCTATGTCTTTTGCATAGTCTAGAGCCATCGTCGCTCTCTATCTTTGGATAGCAAGAAATCTGAAATAGAGGATATCCATATTTGCATATATCTAATTCAAGAGGCTGTTGGAATGATGTCTTTTTGCCAAAATCTCTATTCATGTAAATTAGGAAAGAGAAAAAATTTTATTGGAGGTGCTCTAAAATTATTCTAAAATCTTATCTAACATTCATAAATGATTCGGTTTAGCTCGACAAAAACATGAAGCAATTTGAAGTTTTTTCTAATAACAAACTTGCAATAATGGTTCAAAGCAGTGATAATTTTGTAATTGCCTCAAACTATAAGCATTGATCTCTTAGACAACCACAACCTAGCAATGGGCTTCCACTAAAAAACAGTAGTTGATTTATGTTCTGTTTCATAATTACTCTTCTTAGTACAACTTCCCGATCATGGTGAGTTGGCAAAAACAAGATATGCCCTGTCAAGCACAACAATTTAAGCATCACAATTCCACGTTGAGTATTTCTACACACCTCTGGTGTCTGGTCAAACCAGCAAACAACAATGGCACAACGGAAAACAGTGTAGCATACAAACAAGTCAGCTCTTAGCTTTTACAGCTCTAGAGCGTGTATAGAAAACACCACCGGGGTGGACATCTTTGAAAGCATATGTCTATTTGGTAGCTCATGACCTCATGTTAAGGCTTTTGCAACCAGTTAAGGCAAAACAGCCCCAGGTGTCTCTCAGTCTTCACTTACTGTCAGATCCACTCTTTGGATGGACAGCTTCGACAATAGCTTCAATCTCTTCCTTGGCACGCTCAAACACATTCGGACCTTTGACTTTGTCGACTGGTGTGTTCTCATTTATGTCAGCACTTGTTCCATGAGTTTCATTCGTGTGTGTTTTTATATTGTGCAAGCTCCCCTCCTTGTCTTCCTTATGTGATTCTGCATGAATTCAGATTTCAGATATCCGCAACGTACTGAGGATAAAGCTCTCGATTGAAGTGGTGTTAGTAATATTGATTGAAAATCACCACTAAGCATGAAAATAGCATTACAAACTTGGAATTAAGATGTTCTAAACAACCATTGAACCCTGTTCCTGTTTTTCAAATTAGCATCTAAAAGGCAGTACTTTAGTTTAGCCAAAGATGCTTCTATACTTGAAAGGATATACACAAAATTCTATGATTAAGCAGCAGTAAATTTTAATTCTTGGGCAATGACAACCATTATGAACTCAATATGCTCACAAGTCCTTTCTGCAAGTTTGAAAATGTCTGCATGCTAATGTTCTCGGTCATATTTTTGTGATCTTTCCGGGGAAACAAATGTTGAACAAACCTACTGTTTCCCAAAAATGGTGAAAGAATTAAGACAAATGCAAAAGACATGTTTTTCATTAATATAAACAAAGGGACACCATATGCTCTTAAAAGGAGAAGCAACCCAAACTTTCACATTTGTAGTTGTTTTACTGTAAAATCAATGGCTCTAGTCATCAATCACATTATAGTTTCCAAATGAGTAATGACATCGATAAATGACAAGGTCAAACTATAGTATATGGGCTGAACGGTTTTTTGGTGAATTACATCCAATGTCTTTGGTATGATGATACATTCTATTGGTAAGTAGCTAAAGTTGTACTTAGCTTCAGTTGGTAAAGATGAACAATATGCAGGGTAAAAGATATACTATAAAAACCACTATAAAAAGTGCAAAGATGCAAGTTGATTCTAGGCACCATTACTGTCCATTCTTTCTTCCTATCCTCCAGATTCTCGCTCTCCATTCCTTTTTCATATTTAATATACAGGGTAGTAAAGGTGAAGTAACATCATTCTTAGATAATTTTACCTTCCTTCTTCTCATGGGGACTGGAATGGTGCTCCATCTTAGTATGAACAGCTCCGGTAAGAGCGTCGATCTCTTCCTTTACTCGCCCAAGCAGATCTGGACCCTTCACCTTTTCCACAGATGTCTTCTCAGTTATATCGCTACTTGTTCCGTGAGTCTCTTTCTCATGAAGTTTGTCTTTGTTCATGGCATTTCCCATTCACAGCAGAGTACTTCCTCTTCTGTGCTCCACTGTGCCTGAAAATGAAAGAACTCACACACATCAGGAAAACAAGTCAAATATTGTGACCTTCACTTGAAGATGGGGCACACAAAACCACAGTGCAAACATTTAACTCTCGCATTGTTCATTGCAACAGAAGAAAATGGTGATGGCCAGCTTACACTACAAGGATTAACCACCCACCTAACAGTAAATTGAGAGTCATGAGCAAGACAGGCTATTACCTCTGATTCAAAATACATGACGTTTAGGAAATCAACTTGTTCTACAGAGTGATATTTAGACTAGAAATTTCTATAAAAAACATATTATTTAAAATAAAGAAAAGATAATTAAATAACATAAGTACTTTTTCATGATGAATGTGGTACTATCTATCATACATTGTCAATGTGCACAATTCTCATATGGTGTATGTTGGTGTCAAATTTAAAAAAAGAACTGACCAGAAGGAATCCTAAAATGACATCTATTTTGAATCATAGGGATTATTTGGTAGTAATAAGCCACAGAAGCAGTAGCAAAGATGCATACAACTGTCATGATTTAATAAGTACCTCCCCTTGCTACTACAGATTGCATGGGGAACAAACCAGTGCTCTGGTTGGATATTTCAGAATCAGCAAGGGTGCTCATCTTAGGATCTAATTTCTTCAGCGAGTCACGAGACAAATGATTTTTTCAGTACATCTATGAGCCCCGCCATATTACAGAGTATCACCAAATTGGGTGACACAAACTGATGTAACGCTTGGTTACGGACGCAACGCTGGGAAGCATGAGCGCTGCTGGGATTTTATCGTGAATCGAAGCTGCTGGGAACGAATCATCGTTCCTACGACCTACCCTGCGCCAAGATCAGGCGAACACCTGTCAAGTTGGTCCTCACGTCGAGGCCAACTAACACAAAAATTCAGAGAGAGATGAGAGGGCGGAGGATAGTTGGAGGGAGAGGGGGAGGGGGGCGGCGGCACTTGCCTGTCGTCGCCGGCGGGGCTAGCCGGCGAAGTCGATCGTCTCCGGGGAGGGCAGAGATATACAGGATCGAGACACCGCACGTTTTTTGGGCAAATGGAAGGATGAGACGATGGGTATATTCCTCCGCCCGGCCCAATCAAGCCCAGAGCCCAGTGGATGGTGCTTGACCCATTCACCGACATGCGGGACCGAATGACTTTCGGCCCACTTGTCAGTTGACGTACGCTTTTCCATGCACAGTTGACGTACGCTTTTCCATGCACAGTACAGAAACCTTTTTAGATTCCCTCAAAAAAAAAAGAAACCTTTTTTGTGTTTTCTCTGCCCACTACTAGACGAGCACGGGCACCCCGGGCCCACCTGCCAGCGTCCGTCCGCGCCCCGCGACAAGCGGAACGCCGGCTGGGACCCGCACCCGCCTCCGCCACTGAATCGGCCGCCGCGGCTGCTGCTTCCGCTTCAGCGCCGGCGGCGACGACGATGCCCCGCGCCGCGACGGGCGCGATCGCCGCCGCGGCGTTCCGGCGCGCGCAGGCCCCGCCGGCGTCACGCTCGCGCATCGCGCGCGCGTTCCCGGGCCTCGCCGCCGCGGCCGCGGCGCGCTCCGCTCCCTCCTCGTCCGCGTCGTCGTCGCCGCGGCTCCCGCGCCTCCGATCCGGTGCGTCAATCGCGCCATGTTGTACGTACGGCCCCGCGCGGGCTGCGTATCAGCTGCTCGACGTAACGCCTCCCCCTTGTTTGTTTGCTTGCTTGTTTCTCTTCCAGTTCCAGCGCGCTCCTTCTGCAGCAGCGTCGCCCGTGCGGCGTCGTCCGGTGGCGGCGCCGGTTCTGGCGCCTCGGCGGCGGAGGAGGACCAGCGGCTGCTGCAGTCCGAGCTCATCTTCCTCGGCACGGGCACCAGCGAGGGCGTCCCGCGCGTCAGCTGCCTCACCCACCCCACCAAGACTTGCCCCGTATGCCATTTGTCTCATTCACCATCTCTCTGTATTGCCCAACAACATTGCATTGTCCATGCTGCCTTCTTGTTGCTCATTGTAGCTTGCTTTGTCCTGTCCTGTCCTGCATGCAGGTTTGCGCCAAGGCGGCTGAGCCGGGGAACCCGAACCGGAGGCGCAACACCTCGATCCTTCTGCGCCACGCCACCCCGTCCGGCACCGCCAACATCGTCGTTGATGCCGGCAAGTATGTGCTGTGGATGGGCACTGCAGCTCGCTTTGCTTCATTTCTTCACTGACCCGAGTAATAACTAGCTTATGGTGGTTTGTTTATATTCTCCCCACCAGGTTCTTCTACCACTCGGCGATCCAGTGGTTCCCCACGTTTGGGTGCTGCCTTTGATCTGATCTCATCTGATACAATGTTCACAGTTTGTTTGGTTGCAAAGTTGGTCATGCAAAGTGTTTGCTCCTACTTTTCAGTTTGAGGACGATCGATGCTGTCATTATTACCCATTCTCATGCTGATGCCATTGGAGGTCTGTAACCTTTGCTACTCTGGTCCTGTTGTAACTGTTTAACTTAAAGCAAATGGTGTTGGTATCAGTTGGGACAACAATCCATGTCCTTTTTGTCTCGTCTTTTTCATAAAAATGATAAAGGAAGATAATGTCTCCGGTGCAGGGCTTGATTGTCTTCGTGATTGGACAAACAATGTTCAGTCATCGATCCCAATTTATGTGGCGGAGCGTGATTATGAGGTTCCCCTCTCTGTTCTCTGTTACTATATGATGAAGAGAAGACAAATTTTACGGATTACATAGACAACTGTCTAGCTAATTGACTGGTCACAGAAATTGGCTAATTTGTCCTGATCATTGTCTTATTTTCGTTTTTGTCTTCTTTTAAAACAGTAGTAAATGACAAATGAAATATATGTTAAAAAGATTATTGTCTTCTTCGTTTTTGTCCTGATCACAAAAACTGGCTCATTCGCTTTCTTTCTGTGTCCTTTGTTTTTCTGTGACAGGTGATGAAGATGACCCACTATTATCTGATCGACACAAGTGTAGTTATACCTGGAGCGGCAGTTTCAGCATTGCAATTCAACATTATAAAAGAAGAGCCATTTATGGTTCACAGTCTCGAGGTTTGTAATAAGAAACTGTAACTAGCAAATACCCATACCTGTGTCATTATGTTTTATAATTGCAAAGTACCTTCCTTGACTCAGTGGATGCTGTGTGGAATTGGGATTCACAGTTACGAACTTGTGCTTATTGCCTTATTTTGGTGAATTATCATGCCATAGGTTCAGTTCATTAATTGAGAATGTTTAAGTAATAGAACTTATTGGGACAAACAAACTGATCAAATGTTTCAAAAACTTGGGTGCTTGTTCATTATAAATGAAATACCTATCTGGAAGGGAATTGTTTGGATGGATTGTATTGCAGCATTTCGCTTTAGTAAAAATCAATTTGAGCTCCTATTTTCAGTGATTTGGGTTAGAATGACTGCCAGAAGCAAACTGGCAATGCTTTCCAGCATGTGAATTTTAGTACACCTGTCATGAAAGATGAAACTATCATTTGTTTTTTAAAGTAACCGCCCATTCATTTTCCTTTCCTTCAATATCGGTGCATACTAACCATATTTCAGTAATAATCATAATCATATAAAAGATAGAAGTGGTTCAATTACTTTCTGAAGCTACGGTTTCTTCACCTCAGGTGATTCCTTTACCTGTTTGGCACGGTCAGGGTTACCGCTCTCTTGGTTTTCGTTTTGGTGATATATGCTATATAAGGTAGACCAATTTCAGTTCAAGGTTAATTTGTTGCTGTAAGGCCTCTTGTCTGAATTTCCTATGATGGATGCAGTGATGTAAGTGATATACCTGAAGAAACATACAAGCTTCTGGAAAACTGTGAACTTCTTATAATGGTATCATATATAACAATTATTTTCTTCTAACTGTTACATCAAAACGTTATTGGATTTATTGCAAAGCTCCAAAGCTTTTCTTATTAACTTGTGCATCTTTCTTGATTATTAATGTCTGATGATTGCATCTAAGTTTGGTGGATAACTTTGTACAGGATGCTCTAAGACCTGATCGTTCTTCATCAACACACTTTGGACTACCGCGGGTTAGTCCCAAACTCCTAAAGCTCTACTGTAACATCTCCTAACTTGTTCACTGTAATCCTTTTGATGTATGCTTAAACTGTGCAGGCCCTTGAGGAAGTTAGGAAAATCAAACCAAAGAAAACACTCTTTACTGGTAGGAACTCACTGACCACTCATACACATGCTTTTGTTTTCAAATTTGTCAACTCCTGCATTTCGTTTCACAATGGTTGTACAAGTACAAAGCTCACTCTTTCACGGACTGCTTAGTTTTGCTAGAGCAAACCTTGCATTATTATTTATACAGTCGGCAACATGAAAATGTGTTCGCCTTTGCTTGGGTGCGTTGAACCAATGAACCATTGAACTACAATCCCTTTGTGACCATACATATGCTACAGCAAGCATATAAAGATAGTTGTAACTTCATAATTTAACTTGAGATTATTGTAAACTTTTACCCTTATTTGACACTATTTCCCAATGTTAATGAATGATAAGACTAGATATATGTCCATCACCATCACCATTGAGAACTTACTGTTGTTAGCAATAAATGATTCCCCCTTTTCCCCCATTATTGAAGCATTAGAAGTACAACTGATATCCTTTCTTGTTTATAGACACCGATAGTGACAAAGGGGAATCATTAGATGCTTATAATTATTTAATGTGATTTTATTACAAGTATAATGTTCAGTATTTTAATTTTTATACAGTTGGTCTGGTCTTGCCAATGATTAAAGTTATATTGAATGATATCTTCAGGAATGATGCATTTGATGGACCATGAGAAAGTAAACAGTGATCTTGCCAAGCTGAAGGAAACAGAGGGTCTTGACATCCAGCTTAGCTATGATGGTCTCAGGATACCTGTAAGGCTCTAGAATTATTATTATTTTGGAACAAATGCATTGGTTTATGTGTTAGGTGCTGCTAATTGATGATTTTGGAGTCTCTTTAGTCCCAGCTGAGTAAAATGATGACCAGATGTATTCTGTTGAGCTCCCGATGCATTGCAATATTCCTTTTCATTCTTTACCCCCAAAGAGGAAACTTATGTAGCTGAGTTACACGAAACATTTTTTGACGTAATAAAGTCAGATTATTGAATTTTGTGAATGGAGTTTCTTCTCTTTATTGATGTACAACATTACAACACTCTGCCATGGATTTGTTTCCTTTGGTGTGATATTGTTAAACAACCTCAGTTTTCCTTTAATAAGGGAGCAGTTCATGAGAGTTTGTTTCTTGAAATCTACTTAATAAACAAGAAAAAAAAGAAAGAGGGGCTCAGCCAACCATTTAGTCTGCAATATCATATTAGACAAATGATTACTGGGTACAGATGAAACACATAGCTTGTTTTTCTTCAGTAATTCATTCTGGATCCCACAAAATATTAGTAATTTCTTTCCTAGGCCACACATAATAAAAAGCTAATGTCCAGGAATCGACTGCACTCCAGCTGCTCATTCTAGCCTTTCCCTTGGGATGTTCACTCTCATATATCTGAAGAAAAAGTATGACAAAAAACTATTCAGTCGCTACACTTAGAATTTGAACTTTTGTAGCAAAACAAGGAAGTTTCATCTGTGTGATGACAAAAAGTTATTCAGTCGCTACACTTAGAATTTGAACTTTTGTAGCAAAACAAGGAAGTTTCATCTGTGTGAGGTATTATACCTGCCCATCATCATGATTGTACCTTGAGGGTTGGTCCCTGGTGATCTAGAAAATATTGAGCTATCGATCACCCGGAGACCTGAAACTCCAAGCACCTAGTAATGCTGGTCAACCACCTTCCCTACATGGTACCCACCATGATAATGCCAGATGGTGATCCCAGTGTCCTTGCAAAACTGCTCAAGGGATTCTGTGCGTCATTTGTATGCTTGGGTAACAGGTTCACATTAGCCTGCACACTCATATTGAACACCCAATTGATAACCCAGCACCATCAGCAATGAGTTGAGAGAAACGGTTTGTCTTCAGTGTCCTTTCATTGGTCGATACCATAAACACAACGATTGAGATCCTGTGGATGACTGAAGTAGTTGAAGGTAACTGCTGGATTGTTGTGGACATCAGTGTCTGTGAGGACCAGATGGCCTGTGGACAGCGGACCATCAATCTTCTCAAGTATAACCACTGTGGAATACCTCTTTGGGTAGATTAATTTTGTTCATGGGCGTATTTCTGGGATGCTTCCAGGGTTCTTTGCTTCGGAAGAAAGAATGGTAGACAGTTGTCCAATCTATATTTTGCAGGAATGCAGTGTGTAGCATATTAGGCTAATGAGACCAAAGAGGCAATGAATTTCATAATCATGAAAGCCATGGTGTCACTTGTGATTCCATTGCATGAGTTCATCTCATGCGTGCCATCAAGTTTTTTGTGTGTGTGGGTGCGTTGCAAGCTGAAATATAAGAGCCTAAAAAATATAAACCCTGACTTAAACATGCTTATTTCTTAAAATTTACTGTGACATGCATATGCATGTCCATTGTTAGTAATGAATGGCTCTGTTTTAACTAGTTGATATACTTGATTTAGCACAAAGCAGCAGGCTTTCTAAATTCTAGTTGTGTATTGGCTTCAAACTATCTGTTGTACTGTACTCTTCTACACTCTGCACACAAAGCATCAAAGTGCAAAATGAAGCTTGTAAAAAATATATATTCGTGCAATTTGAAACTGTAGGCAGGAGAGATGCCAAACCTCCTCAGCAAATATGATTCCATGGTGGCAGTGGACACTCTGATGACTGACCAAACCCGCTGCTAATCAAAAAGCAGAGTTCATTCATCTTGGTTTTTATGTTGTGCAGACTTTGTCTTCCTTATGTGATTCTGCATGTAATCAGATTTCAGAGATCCGCTTCGTGCTGAAGATATAGCATGAAAATAGCATTACAACCTTGGACTTAAGCTGTTCTACAAGGTTCTAAACAACCATTGAACTCTGTTAAGAGGAGGTGAGCTGACGCGGGAGCTATGTAAGGTAAACCCTGGCTCCGTGAAAACAGTCGCTCTCGGCGTTTTTGCCTAAATAAAGCCTCCCTAGGAGGGTGTCGGTGCACGTGCACTGCCATTTCTGGCCAGGCGATGGGCCCACTGACAGCGACAGCGCAACACTCCCTTCCCTTGGACCTTTCTATGCGACAAGCGTCCACTCCTCTGCCTCTGAACCGGCCGCCGCTGCTGCCGCCACCGCCGGCGTCGACAATGCCCCGCGCGCTACGGGCGCGGTCACCACCACTTCGTTCCTGCCAGCGCATTCCCCGCACATGGCGCCGCCGGCACCGCGTACTACCGCACGCGCGTTCCCCGGCCTCGCCGCCGCCGCCGCGACGCGCTCTGCTCCCTCCTCGTCCGCGTCCTCGCCGTGGCTCCCGCGCCTCCGGTCCGGTGCGTCAATCGCGACAAGTCGTACGGAAACTTACGGTCCGCGCGGCACGCGTATCAGCTGCTCGACGTAACGTCCGCTTTGCCTGTTTCTCTTCCAGCGCGTGCGCGCTCCTTCTGCAGCGGCGTCGTCCGTGCGTCCACCGTTGTTGGCGCGGTTTCTGCCTCCGCGGCGTCGGAGGAGCTGCAGTCCGAGCTCATCTTCCTCGGCACGGGCACCAGTGAGGGCATCCCGCGCGTCAGCTGCCTCACCCACCCCACCGAGACTTGCCTGCCCCGTACGCCATTTGCCTAGCTCATTCACCATCTCTTCTCCACATTGCCCAACAACATTTGCATTGCCCATGCTGCCTTCCCCTTTTGGTGCTCATTGTAGCTTGCTTTGTCATGCATGCAATGCAGGTTTGTACCAAGGCGGCTCAGCCGGGGAATCCAAACAAGAGGCGCAACACCTCCATCCTTCTGCACCTGCACGCCACCCCATCTGGCACTGCCAACATTCTCGTTGATGCCGGCAAGTATGTCCTATCAACGAGCCTTGCAACTTTGCTCTGCTTCATTTCTTGGCTGACCCAAGTAACTAGCTTATGGTTTGTTTATTCTCCTCGATCAGGTTCTTCTACCACTCGGCACTCCAGTGGTCCACCACGTCTGAGTGCTGTCTTTGAATCTGATCTGATACAATACAATATTCACAGTTTGTTTGGTTGCAAAGTTGCTCATGCGAAGTGTTTACTCCACTTTTCAATTTGAGCACGATCGATGGTGTCATTATTGCCCATTCTCATGCTGATGCCATTGGAGGTTTGTAACCTTTGCAACTTTTTCGTCGTTGTAACTGTTTAGTGTAAAGCAATGGTGTTGGTATCAGCTGGGACAATAATCTGTGCTCCTTTTTATGTTGTTGTTTTTTTTTTAAAAAAAGAATAAAGGAAGATAATGTCTCTGGTGCAGGGCTTGATTGTCTTCGTGACTGGACAAACAATGTTCAGTAATCAATTCCAATTTATGTGGCAGAACGTGATTATGAGGTTGGATTTTTTTCTTTTTTGGTCTTTGTTACTGTATGAAGACAAGACAAATTTTACAGTTACAGAGACAACTGTCTAGTCTGTTGACCGGTCGTTTTATTATAACAGTAGCAAATGAAAAGTGAAATATCTGTTAAAAAGATCATTGCCTTCTTTTTGTCTCATTTGTTTTCATTCTTTCTCATTGCTTCTGTCACAGGTGATGAAGATGACCCACTATTATCTCATCGATGCAAAGTGTAGTTTTACCTGGAGCAGTAGTTTCAGCACTGCAATTCAACATTATAAAAGAAGAACCATTTATGGTTCACAATCTTGAGGTTTGTAATAGGAAAATTGTAACTAACAAATGCCCCGTACCTGTGTCATCATGTGTTATAATCGCAAAATACCCTCCTTGACTCAATGGATGCTGTATGGGATTGGGATTCACAGTTATAAATAACTTGTGCATATTGCCTTATTTTGGTGAATTATCATGTGACAGGTTCAATTAACTAATGAGAATGTTCAAGTAATAGAACTTATTGGCAGAAACAAACTGATCAAATGGTTCAAAAACTTGGTTGCTTGTTCAATTATAATAAAGTAACAATCTGTAAGGGAATTGTTTGAATGGGTTGTATTAAAAGCATTTCCCTTTAGTAAATGAGCAGTTTGAGCTCCAATTTTCAGTGATTTGGGTTAGAATGACTACAAGAAGCAAACTGGCAATATTCAGCATGCGAATTTAGTAGACCTTTCATGAAACTATCATTTGTTCTTGAAAGTAACTGCCCATTCATTTGTGCATACTAACTGTATTTCAATAATCATATAAAAGTAGAAGTTCTTCATGTTACTATCTGAAGGTACAGTTTCTTCATCTCAGGTGATTCCTTTACCTGTTTGGCACGGTCAGGGTTACCGCTCTCTTGGTTTTCGTTTTGGTAATGTATGCTATATAAGGTAGACCAAGTTCAGTGCAAGGTTAATTTTACTGCAATGAACTGTGTTGCTATAAGGTCTCGTCTGAATTCCTATGATGGATGCAGTGATGTCAGTGATATACCTGAAGAAACATACAAGCTTCTGGAAAACTGTGAACTTCTTATAATGGTATCATATATATAATTGTTCACTTCTAACTGTTACATCATAAAGTTATTGGATTTACGGCAAAGCACTAAAGCTTTTCTTATTATCTTCTTGTGCATCTTAACTATTAATGTCTGATTGATCTAAGTTTAGTGGATAACTTTGTACAGGATGCTCTACGACCTGATCGTTCTTCATCAACACATTTTGGACTACCAAGGGTTAGTCCTAAAGCTCTACTATAGCATCTCCTAACTTGTTCACTATCCTTTTGATGTATCCTAAACTGTGCAGGCCCTTGAGGAAGTGAGGAAAATCAAACCAAATAAAACACTCTTTACTGGTAGGAACTCACTGACCACTCGTACACATGCCTTTGTTTTTAAATTTTTGAATTCTTGCATTTCGTTCCCAATGGTTGTATGAGTACAAAGCCCACTCTTTCACGGACTGCTTAGTTTGCTAGAGAAAAGCTTGCATGATTATTTTATAAACATGAAAATGTGTTTGCCTTTGCTTGGTTTCGTTGAACCAATGAACGATTGAACTACAATCCCTTTGTGACCATATATACTTATGCCACAGCAAGAATATAGAGATAGTCGTAACTTCATATTTTTAACTCAGAATATTGGAAACATTTACCCTTACTAGGTGAGTACCCGTGCGTTGCGACGGGAGAATCCCAAGAATCAAACTCGATCAACCAATGGTTTTTTTTTTTTTTTTTTTTTTTTTGCAAATGTCACAATGTCAAAGTCCCATACTATTACTATCTACCACATATGAGACCGAGACTCCAATTGGCAAAATACTCTTCCACAGGATAGCAATACATCACTGGCAATATGTTCCTACTACTAAGAACAGATGTCTATAGCAACAAAAGCTCCTTAGTATGCAATTTCACTAAATTGAACCTATGTAACAATAAGCTTTAGAACCCTGTTCAGCTTTTCAAAATGGTCCTGTGGTACGAGCATAAAAGGAAAAAAATGGCCAATTCAGCTTTTCAAAATGGTCTTGTGGTACGAGCATAAAAGGAAAAATGGCCAATCCCGATCACTCGTTATCTATGTCTGCATATCGAGAACACCATTCAGGATTCAGCAACGTGACGTGAGAATGGCATTGTGAAAAAAATGAAGTGTGGACAAGGAAGGCACTTGATGCCGCTGGCCATGCCTGCGCTGCTACCGGCCACTGATATCTGTTGTTGCACGGCGACATTGCACCAGCCCGAGCTTCTGGAGCTTTAGGACGTATTTAAGGGCAGGGCTCCTTATTTGCAACACACATTGTGTTTGAAGTTTTAGTTCTTGAATGAGATACTTAATCCCTAAATGCAAGTAAAAAGAAATTACATTAGTTTTTTTGGTGCCGACATGCTCCTCGACATTCTTCCAGCCACCGTGTCCAAACCTGGGACAACAAATTCATTACCAGCAAGTCCATTTCTTGCTGCTCATCACTAAAAAGTGGCAGGAAAACACGATTCAGATGTATTCAGAGATAAGTTCTGAACCAGAACACTCCTAGTTGTCTGTCTCACATGAGCAGCGCATCGACGAAGCAGCCGTGCTCCTCGGTGCTCCACCACTCCCAGTGCTTTGTCATGGCGACATTTGCACTTTGTGAAGACTCTACAAACAACCTAAGTGAACTAATAGCAAAATAACATTTACCCCTGTTTTGATTGGAATTACATAGCATGAGTTCTACTCTATAGCCAAAGGGTGCTTGGTCTAGTGGCTAAGACACTCGAGCGGCACTCCACAGGTCCTGAGTTCGAATCCCCGTGGGAGCGAATTTCAGGCTGTGGTTAAAAAAATCCCCTCGCTCGTCCCAGGCCAAAGCATAGGTAAAGAGATCGGCCCACACCCCAGGGTAACATCTCCCTGTGTACGGATGGGGCGGGGGTTCGGGGGTTTTCTCGATCGGGGTACTGAGATCTTCTCTCTTAAGTACAATACCGTGGGGGCGGCCTTTCCCCCACCGGCCGAGTTTTTTTGAGTTCTACTCTATACAAAAACGCAAAATTGTACACCTCCACACCATAAAACACAATAATCAGATTGGAGGAATTTTATAACTTGTTGTCTACCTTATTTAGAAATGTAAAGCAAGGTTAGCTAGACATGATTTTTTATCAATTAAGTGGCCAATAATGTCCTAGCCAACAACATTTTTTTGTTTTGATACAGAAAACGGCAGCTATGTGCCTCAGTACTAATTACAGTTTTGGTGGTGGGTGGAAACATGTTTGACTCTGACAAATTCAGATGACAGAACCACATGCAGAGGATTATGACAATGTATAGAGCAACACTCTAGTATACCCCAAAACTAAGTATGGACGAATTGCTTAGGGTGCTCCTGCAACAATACAGGAAATCCTCACTGATGACAACACAAGAAAACCTCCTCAGTTCAGTGCAATATTGCAGAGTATGGTTCTGTGATTAATCGGTTGCTATTGCTATGCCTGTGCATATATATAGACAACCCATAAAGCCGTTCTTTCAATAACTTGGAGGGAAAGAAAGCATAAGTAGAAAATTGGAAGCCAGCAGAAAGCAAAAATCATGGATCCCTATCAACGCAGAAAAGATCTTCAAATAAAGAAACATGAAAGCATTAGTATGGCTTGTACTGCTCCAAAGATGCCATCTTAAATAAAAAAACAAGGGGGATGAGGAGTAGACGGCTAGTGATGCATACCGGTTCTTATTGTTATTTAGCGGCAATGATTTCAGCTGAGCATTTGGATCTCATAGTTCATTCCTAAATTTGTGTCAACCAAAACGAAAAAGGTAAAACAGGATCATTGAAGTTTATATCTACAGAATAGACATAGATCACAAGATTCAAATATTTGATAAAAAAAATAGTACTTGATAAGGCTCAATGAAACGGTACACATCCAAAAACTTAATTTAAATATACAGGCAACATTATTTTCAGGAAACCTTTGTTGTTAAAAGGCAGCCAATACTCTAGATATTTTGAGGCTGAAGATTTTTTTGCCTGAAGACATTAAACGAACAGGTTCATTGATGTGAAACAAAAACAAGCAAATGAATTTGTGTCAGTGTTGCTAGTATTCCAAGAAAACCAAAGAGTTTATGATTGAACATGGTCTTCTATACTATGTATATAACTATCAAATTAAAGTATAGTAACTTGTAGGTACGGCTGGCTCAAAATTACCTTGACCGGGACCATTTCGACAATGCATACACACTTGAACGAACTAAACAAAAAATAGTAAGAACTATGCTTACCTATGAACAAAGCTCGCATCTACATGTTTCTCAAGAATATAAAAAACAGCATGTTCCATCAATGGTAATATGCAATCTTATTGACATAATTACTTTACATAAGCAATCTCTGGAGTATTTGACAAATGCTGTTGTGGTAGCAACGCTTCCACAGAACTTGTGATTAAATCTGTAATTCCCGGTCTAGAATCGAACCAGCGGGGGAACAGAAAGGTAAAACAAAAATGAATCAATGAAGTCAGAGATGAGGGGCCGACCAGTGAGTTAGAATTCGATGACGGTGAACGATTCCGGTGAGAACTGGAGAAGGCGGCGAAGTTGGACGCGTCCCCCGTCATCGGCGCAGGCGCCGCTCCGCGCTCCGACGCAGGCCGAGGCCGGGCGAGGCGCAGCCGGCGAGGGCGATGGCGTCGACGACGGACGACACAGGGACGCTATTCTGCTCCGCGCCGCGGAGCAACGCACCGCCCGAGGAGCAGCCGGCGAGGGCGAGGGCGTGGGCGACAGCGGCGACGACGGTGAACGGACGGCGCGCGATCCACCTCCGCCGCGGAGCCGCGCGATGAGGTCGGGCGAGGAGGAGCAGACGGCGACGGCGACGGCACGTGGACGCCGATCCGCTCGCCGCAGAGATGCGGCGCAGAGGCGACAGTTTCTTGGAGATGAGCTTTTGCGGAGCTGGGCGTCGCAAGCAGGAGGCGAGGGCGAGGGCGGAGTTGCGACGGCGGCGGCGACGACGTCGCGGCGCTCGTGGGGGCAGGCAGTTTTTTCACAAGCGGCAGGGAAGGTGAGGAGGAAGTGGAGCAGTTGTTGCCGTGATTTGTGGAGGCGGCCTAAATTAGCGTGGCCAGGCAGGATTATCGGAGGGAGACTTCACCATGCCGGCCAGACACGTGTACTTTTCCATGCGTTTATTTTTAGTACGGGGGGATCAGGAGGGTGTGGCGGGGGTTATTAGCGGGAGGCGGGATTAGGGAGGAGGTGAAGCGATTAGCGTGAGCAGGTGATATCATTTGACTCTTTTTAGTAGTACTAGTATAGTGCCCGTGCGTTGCCACGGTTTTATTCAAAGAATACACATAAAAGACACGTGTACAATTTTGAACACACTCATGCATCTCAGAGATTAGGTAGTGTTGCCTTTTCCAGGCTTGCTAACAACTGCTTGGCAGAAAATTCGTCAACCAGAAATGAAGCTGAATCAATATTAGAGTCACTAACAATGAAATCAAATATGCTAGCAAAAGTTTTGAGTGTGGATCTTATAGAATACACCATCCAGGGTCCTCAAGTTTCAGGAGAGCCTAAACAAAGTGCAGCAAGCCGAACCTAAAAGTGATCAGAAGACAAGCAGATGGACATGCTATGGCTTAACTACAGTGTATTTGACTCCGTGGATGTGGATGGCAAACCTCCAGCTTTGGCTAATTATGACAGTAGCTCACGTATTCCTTTGGTCCGCCATGACAAGGAACAAGCAAGGCCACATACATTACACATGCAACAAGAGTAGCAATGAAGATGGATGGAAAAAGCAACAGATCAGCTTGCAAAGATGATTTGAAATTCCCTAAATTGTTACCAATCATAGGTCACTACTATAAGTAGAACAGGCAAAGGAAAATATAGTATCATACATGAAACACATCTAACTCCAAAGTATTCGAGTTTTCCTAATATTTCTCAGTATTCATGGTGGAGGAAAACTCAACCCTGGGCCCTTTGCCTTCTTAGCAGCTTCCATAAGCCTTTCCAGTGCTAACCTGTCCTCTCTCAGATAGTCAAGCAGTGAACCAAGTCTGCACCGCACAGGGAAGTAACACCATTTATTTCAAAATTTGCATAGAGAATCTGTACATTACATGAGAAGAAAATTACCTCAATGTTCCATTTGATATCTCAAGGACTGACACATCAACTCCATTTGCACCATTAAATTCTAAAACATGGCAAATAAATAAAACAACCATTGAATGCTGTCTCTGCAGTGACGCTAATCTCACTAGCTCTCAAATTGCAACCGGAAGTTATCTGGAAAATCGATCTGCTAAACAAAACATTCGGTTACTATTTGGCAAGAATTCATCAAGTTGATTATTTATCTCAAAACATGGACATCAACTCGAAATCAACGATCATTTAAAATTCTTCTTGATTTATCCAAAAACAAAATGAATGAATGTAGCCTTAAATTTCAAGAAAAAAGTCACTGAAGGTACAGAGCGAAAATTTCTAAAAACCTACAAATGGTAGGAAAGATTTGTACTCACCATGCACAAGTTATGATCAGAACCGTGCCGGTGGCCTGGGTTTGGTTCCAAGAGGCACTAAACTATGAGAAACGGTTTCTATAAACAGTTTTGAAGGTCGTTGCTGACTTACTGCATGGCCTCATGAATCTTCGACCTCTTCCATAGATCCATAATGCAGCAGGTTTCTGAAACCAAAAACAAAGTCTCAAGTCCCCCCTTCACTCTATACTATATTTGTGTAAATGCAATCAGCATATTTATGGTCAATATATAGCTATATTGTGATTAGTAATTAGTAATAACAATTGAATGCAAGAGCCCAGATAACAAAAAAACCAGTAGTAGGGGCAGTGCGATGGTGGATATGCGATCATCAAGCCCTTTCTCAGTGTTTTCTGTTCATTTTCATTGAAGTGTACTGCCCTTTTAGGAAGGAAAAAAACAGATTGACAGAGACAGACGTTCAACGAACCTGTGGCTACGCTTTGTGATCCTCGTAGCTTCGCTCTCACTCATATTCTACTTGGATTGTCTGTCATCATTTCTCTATTCAAGTTCTTGGTATCCATTCTTGATGTTTAATATCGAATCCCACAATATAGCAGGTTGCTTTAACACGAAATTACTTATATCTTCCTGCAGAGTAGTAAATTACATGGGGAAAAAAACAGAGCACAATTTCCATTGAATAAAACAGAGGCGTCAGTCTGGCAGTCATCATAAAGTTCATCCAATCTGCTTCTAATTATCAAACTGGGCATGGAAATGGGTGTGTTGAAGACAGATCATGGGGAGTGGGTATTGGGTGAAATTCCTCGCAGAAGGCTAGAGAATTATCGACGGAGCAGCTAGACGAAGAAACCTTGAAAGGTAGAGAACGAACAACCAGAATCTTGAGCGTTCCTGGGAATAGGGAAAAAGATGATGAAATCTGCCATTGAACGAAATTCCAGCCAGTTAGTAGCACTGAACTGCATGAACATTCGTATCCGGCTCTTGGCTGTTCGTCGCAGCAGATATTGTCAAATCGGAATTCAGATAGCGATCTGCTTGCCTGGTATGCACGCACGAACAGCTGCTACGCGAGAAACCGGCAATTCAGAACTGAATCTTTTGCGAAACATACACACATTTGGAGAATCAAGGAGGGTACAGGAGATCCTGCTGACCTGGATGCTGGAGGGGATCGGAGCCGGCCATGGCAGGCGCTCCACCTCCTCCTGCGGGTTCTCGAGTGGACGAAGAATCTGCTGACGATGCGGACGATTTTTCGGCCGGCCCTCGACGTTGAAGAAGCACGGACTCCTTCACGAGCATGCGC
This sequence comes from Themeda triandra, assembly GCA_018135685.1. Classification (NCBI taxonomy): domain Eukaryota; kingdom Viridiplantae; phylum Streptophyta; class Magnoliopsida; order Poales; family Poaceae; genus Themeda; species Themeda triandra. The sequence continues at coordinate 74,710 of JAENPR010001490.1, read as the reverse complement.
GCGCGCGACGGGCGTCCTTCTCGCGATGGCCGCAGGCCCACGCCCGAAGGCGATGTCTTCCGTCCTCGCGATGGCCCCAGGGGCGTCCTCCTCGCGATGGCCGCAGGTGGGCACGCCATGGTCGAGATCCAGCAGCCTTGTGGTGGAAGGCGTCGGCGCCCCGGTCCCCGGACACCCAAGCCCTGGCGGCGGCGTCTGCCCTGGCGTTGGCTCCCCGGCTGTGGGTGGCTGGCGTCCGTCCTGGCGGCGTTCGCGCCCGGGGTACGCACGGCCGGCTCGACGGCGTCCGGCCTGTTGCCGGCTCGACGGCGCCGGGCAGTGGTGTGGAGGCACACGGGAGGGGAGGATGCCTGCGCGTCGAGGGCGCAGGGACGCCGCGGAGCCGCGCGCCGACAGCCGAGGCAGAGCAAGGAGCAGCCGGCGAGGGCGACTGCGGTTCCTTGGAGCTGGAGCCGGTTCTATGGAGCGTCGGAGGGGGATGGGGAAGAGAGGCGGGAGCAGGACTGCGGGACGTGTGCGCGTGGGAGCGAAGACCGGAGGTGGAGGCGGTTTTTTTTTTTTTTTACGGAGGAGAATGAAAGGAGGCGGACGGGAGGGGGTTACGGATAAGGCTGGAAAAACTCGTAACTCGCTACCTCGCTCGTTAGTAGCTCGGCTCGAGCTCAACTCGTTTTATAATGAGCCAGCTCGTTTTATAACAAGCCTGCGCTATTATTTCCATGATTTCTTCCTTGCCATAACGAGTCAAGATAAATAATAAATATTGTATAAATCTATGAAATCAGTTAATGAATAATGGTGAATCATGGTCATAGATGATATTATACTTATATTTTCCATTATAAAATTCATACGTATTTTATTTATTTCATTTTAAATATGCATGTGATGTATTTTTTTGCGGATTTGCGATTACAATCTCTATATATATGTTTTTGTGCTCTGACTCGCGAGCCAAACGAGCCAGCTCGAGCCACTAACGAGCCGAGCCGAGCTAGCTTTCTGGCTCGTTTATATAACGAGTTATAACGAGCCGAGCCATAACGAGCCGAGCTATAACGAGCCGAGCCACTAACGAGCCGAGCTGTCTCGATATCCAGCCTTAGTTACGGAGCGACGAGAGTCATTAGGGGGAGGTGAAGCGATTAGCGTGAGCAGGTGATATCATTTGACTCTTTTTAGTAGTAAGACTGAAGAATTATCGGCCTAAATTAGCGTGGCCAGGCAGGATTATCGGAGGGAGACTTCACCATGCCGGCCAGACACGTGTACTTTTCCATGCGTTTATTTTTAGTACGGGGGATCGGGAGGGTGTGGCGGGGGTTATTAGCGGGAGGCGGGATTAGGGAGGAGGTGAAACGATTAGCGTGAGCGGTGATATCATTTGACTCTTTTTAGTAGTATAAGGCCTTGTTTAGTTCCCAAATTCACTCCCCAAATTTTACTATGCAGAATTCCTATTCCCCATCACATCAAAATGTCGGAAATGCATGAGTACTAAATGTAGATGAAATCAAAAACTAATTGCACAGTTTTGTTGTACATTGCGAGACGAACATTTAGAGTCTAATTAATCGATATTTGGACAATTTTTTCAGTAAAAAACAAAAGCTGCTAGTAGCAGCAGGCGCCGATTCGGGATCCCGGATTCGGGATCTAAATGAGGCCTAAGATAAGATTTGATACTATTTCCGAATACTAATAATACTAATAAAAGATAAGACTAGATACTACGTCCATCACCATACTGTTTAGAACTTACTGTTGTCAGCATTCAATGATTCCCCTTTTCCCCCATCATTGAAGCATTAGAAGCTCAACTGATATCCTTTCTTGTTTATAGACATCAGTACTTAAAATTATTTGACCCGATTTCATTACAAGGCTAATGTCCCATATTTCATTGTTTATACAGTTTGTCTGGTCTTGCCAATGATTAAGTTGTATTGAATGATTGATGTCTTCAGGAATGGAGCATTTGATGGGCCATGAGAAAGTAAACAGTGATCTTGCCAGGCTGATGGAAACAGAGGGTCTTACATCCAGCTTAGCTATGACGGTCTCAGGATACCAGTAAGGCTCTAGAATTATTATTAGTTTTTGAACAAATGCATTGTTTTATGTGTTGGGTGCTGCTAATTGATGATTTCGGAGTCTATTTAGTTCCACCTGAATAAAATTATGAGCAGATGTAATCTGTTGAGCTCTCGATGCATTGTGATTTTCCTTTTCATTCTTCCCCCTCAAAGAGGAAACTTATGTAGCAGAGTTAGACCTAACACTTTCTGAGGCAATGAAGTCAGATTATTGAATTTTGTGAATGGATTTTCTTCTCTTTTGTTGATATACAGTACAGCACTCTGCCATGGATTTTATTTCGTTTGGTGTGATATTGTGAAACAGAGGGAGCGGTTCATGAGAGTTTATTTCTTGAAATCCACTTAATAAACAAGAAAAAAGAAAGAAAGAGGAGCTCAGTCAACCATATAGTCTGCAATATCATATTAGACAAATGATTACTGGGTACAGATGAAACACATAGCTTGTTCTTCTTCAGCGATTCATTCTGGATCCCACAAAAAATTAGTAATTTCTTTCCTAGGCCACACATAATAAAACGCTAATGTCCAGGAATCGACTACACTCCAGCTGCTCGTCCCAGCCTTTCCCTTAGGATCTTCACTCCCATATATCTGAACAAAAAGTATGACAAAAAGCTATTCAGTCTCTGCACTTAGAATTTAAACTTCTGTAGCAAAACATGGAAGTATAATCTGCGTGAGGTACCATACCTGCCCATCATCATGACTGTAGCTTGAGGGTTGGTCCCTGGTGATTTAGAAAATATTGAGCCATCGACCACCCGGAGACCTGAAACTCCAAGCACCCGGTAATGCTGGTCAACCACCTTCCCTACGTGGCACCCACCATGATAATGCCATATGGTGATCACAGTGTCCTTGCAAAACTGCTCCAGGGATTCTGTGTCATTTGTATGCTTGGGTATTAGGTTCACATTAGCCTGCACACTCATATTGAGCACCCTTTCCATTGATAACCCAGCACCATCTGCAGAGAGTTCAGAGAAACGGTTTGTCTTCAGTATCCTTTCAATGGTCTTGATACCATAGACACAACGATTGAGATCCTGTGGATGACTGAAGTAGTTGAAGGTAACTGCTGGATTGTTCCGGACATCAGTGTCTGTGAGGACCAGATGGCCTGTGGACAGTGGACCATCAATCTTCTCAAGTATAAAACCACCGTGGAATACCTCTTTGGGTAGATTAAGTTTGTTATGAGCGTATTTCTGGGCTGCTTCCAGGGTTCTTTGCTTCGGAGGAATGGTAGACAGCTGTCCAATCTGTATTTTTCAGGAATGCAGTGTGGTAGCATATTAGGCTAATGACTAATAAAGACCAAAGAGGCAATGAATTTCACATAATCATGAAAGCCTTGGTTGTCACTTGTGATTCCATTGCATGAGTTCAGCTCATGTGTGCCATCAAGGGTTTTTGTGTGTGTGTGTGTGTGTGGTGTGGGATTGGGGGGATTGGTTGGAAGCTGAAATATAATAGCGTAAAAAAAAGCATAAAACCCAACTAAAACATGCTGATTTCTTAAAATTTACTGACATATGCATGTCCATTGTAGTAATGAACGGCTCTAGTTTCTCAGTTATGCTGTTAATACCAAGTGCTATATGCACAACAGAACTTTTTCCTGGTTGATATACTTATTTAGTAAAAACAAGCAGACTTTCTAATTGTGTATGGCATTGGCTTCAAACTATCTGTTTTACTCTAATACTCTCTGTACACAAAGCATCAAAGTGCAAAATGAAGCTGGCAAAAAAAAAAGATTTGTGCACTTGGAACTGTAGGCAGGAGAGATGCCAAACCTCAGCAGACATGATTCCATGGTGGCAGTGGACACTCTCTGATGACTGACCAAACCCGCTGCTAGCCTCAATGAACACACCTTCTTCAGTTATTCCAACAGTTTCAATGAGAGACTGCCGAGGAGGGCTTCTTGTTGGTATGAATATGGAGTTCATGGGGTTGTCAGCCATCCCTTTACCCACATATTTGTTATGGAGAACCACTGGAATGTTATGATTCTTGAGGTCATTCTTGGGTCCAATCCCGCTGAGCAGCAGCAACTGGGGGGTACCGATCGCACCAGCAGATACAATTATTTCACTATCTTTGTTTCTGTTTAAAAATGCCTGGTGGTGTCTCCCATTCTCATCAGTGAATTGGACTCCGATGGCTCTTGCCTTCAGTCGTCCTGCATCAGAATGACGTTTCTGAAAATGGTACGTATATTTGTTGTATCTTTATTCTTTCTATTCTAGACATATTTCATAACTTAACTTCTTTGTAACATGGGTAATTATTACCTTGTTGTGAGTCAAACACTATCTTGTGCACACTAGCATGGAGCAGCACCCTGAGGTTGTTAGGATCTCCAGCTGCTAGTAAGTCGGCAGCAGTGTGGCGGTACCCAGTCTCGTCAAAGATGGTGCCGCCCACCTTCGTTCCAGAAACATGATCGTAGGTATACCCATTGAAAGGGCTTACACCTGCTTGTAGCAGCCCATCCCGTAGCGCGGCCTGCCAAGGTGCGACCTTAGGCCACTGGACAATCTTCTCTTCTACCCAAGGGAAGGACTCGTTCACCAGGTCTTCATCCCAGCCGACCTCCTGGATAAAGCTGTAGTAGGTACAAGAACACAAGGTTGTAAGCGACAGGAATATTGGCATAACAGTATTATTATTATTATTATTTATTTAAAAATGCACCTTGAATTTTCCTAATTTAAGTCCATGAAAACTATAAAAGAAAATCAATTGGTAGGTGGATCTTGATCCTTAGTTGTAGCTGGCCTGAGCTGTACTGGGGCTTGGTTATTTCTCAATCTGCCTCTTCTGAATCTAGTTGGCTTCGCTGCTGTAGTACGCGTAGATAGCAGTATGACTGACAAGAATCACGAGGTGGTCTTTAATAAGGTTTTGTATTCTGAGAACCACAGCATGTGTTACAGGCAGAGTCCAAACACTTCAATGCATGTATACTGTACTAATCTAGTAAGTATCTGAATGTTTCTCTTGAAGTCATCAGGTTTTATCCACCTAACACGCTTTTGTATGCTATTTTTCAAGAATAAGAAGCATAGCTGATTTTAGAATAGTCATGTGATGGTGCCTGAAAACTAGAACATGCTCAACCAGGGGACCAAGACCAAGACACATAGTCAAGTGCAGCGTGAGTGTATCGTGTGCTTCAACTGTAGGAGACAGTACACTCAAGGCTTGAGTGCCTCTTTCAGTATGGTAGTTAGCTGCTTTAGCATGCATTTGGCTCACTTGGTGGTTTCTTTCTGTGTGATGAAGCTATTGACGTTGATGCAAGTGCCTGTGGCCTATATAGCCTGAGGTCCGATTCACCAGAAAAAATGGATAATTGAATGCTATCGTCGAAAGTGATATGTTGGTAGACGTATTTTTGGTTGTTGCTGAATTTTTCTGCATACTGTTATGCAGAGAGTGAGTAGATAGTGCAGGATGCGAGCAGTCAGGCAGACCTTGCCATTTACTTCACCCTGTCGCTACCACTGCTCTCTGTTTACCCTAAAACTACACTACAGTCATGAGAGTGACTGGTCAGATTGCTGCTTGCTGGATGAGATTGAATGATGGCACTGCCACAGTATATTGCTTAAGCTAAAACTTGATTGATTTTGGTTCCAACCTGAGGATTTTGCTCCCTTGTGCACCTGTGTTCTTCTTGTGAGAATCTAATGTTGCCCATTGTGGCCAATGATATGATAGTATCAAAAAAGTGGATTCATTTTTTGGGCAAAAATCTCCCAGCTTTGTCATGCCCAGCAGCACAGGGGGAGCTATCACATTCACACCCAGTATAGTAGACCAGAGACCATAATGGTGCAGAACACAAGAGGATCACATGCATTGCATACCTTGAGCTGGCCCGGCTGTAGAAGCCGGCATTGATGCAGGTTCCACCGCCCAACACCCTGGCCCGGGCATTGATGACGCCGTCGGTGGAGACAAAGGCCTGCGACGGCGAGTCCGGCGCCAGGTTCATGAGCCCGATGTGGAAGTTCTCCATGTAGGAGACGTTGCGGTTGCCGTACGGGGAGCCCCCGCGCTCCAGCAGCAGCACCTTGTACCGCCGCGACAGCGTCGCCGCCAGCGGGCACCCCGCGGTGCCCCCGCCGACGATGATGTAGTCGTACGTCGTCGGGCACCCCGCCGGGTAGCTGCTCGCCTTCTGGAGCGGCGGGAGGTTCTTCAAGCTGAAGAATGGCTCCTTCTTGCCTGCGACAGGAGAACGAGCAGTTGCACTGTTAGTTACCATCAAGGCTCTTCGTCGTCATTCTTTGATTCTTTCTGGTTTCTGCTGCTGTAAGCTATAGAAGAGTTTTTGGTATCCTATCGTATTTTTCTTGAGTTCGGCAGAACATGATTTTGATCTGATTGAGGTTACGTGCGCTCTTGACATCATCAGGCTCTGACATGGTGCCACCCTGGACCTGGATGGCATATCAGGTGATGCATATCTTTCCCATATATTCTTGTCTGTTGCTATTTCTTCCTAACCAAACCATTACTTTATTCGATATATGACGCTGCGAGTGATTTTATATTCTTCCTAACAAGCGGCGGTGTTGGTGTGCCACTTCAGCATTGTTAAGCGGTGGCGACAGAAACCAACAAACGGTTTTTAAACGACGGAGGATAAAAAGCATGCAAGATGAATGAAAGAGACGCGTATCAAAGAGTGATTCCCAAGAGCTGTGAAGTGAAGGAAGCAAGAAACCAGTAGCTGAAGAGAAGAATCAATATTTCATCAGCATTGCAGTATCGGCAGGTGAAACAGAGGCGCGCACGCACGCACCTTGGGACAGCTCCAGGAGGCAGAGGAGGCACGCCAGGAGCAGCAGCTTGAAGTTGAAGAAGAGCACGGCTCTGCTGCTCGACGCCATTGGACTGAACTTGAACCTTGAGAAGCTCCCGGCACAGCAAGCAAGACGAGAGCTCTTATTGTTCTCAACTCCCAATCAGAGAGCTAGCTCCTCTTGTTCTCAAGCTCTGCTCGACCTGTCCCCTCCCTTGAACCCTCTACTGCTCTGCTCCCCGCCTCTCAACCCGGCTCGCGGCGTTGGTGCTGGTTTTATGTACGCCGCTAGCCGGCTGGCGTGCGGCGCTGGGGGGTTGAAGGGCAGGCCACATCGGATCAGAGTGCTGGGCTGCTGGCTGCTGAGCCCGAGCCCGCATTGAAGAGAGCTCACCGGCTGCAGTAAGGGCCATTGAATGGAGCACTGCCCTGGTACAACCGGGATTTATGGACTTCATCAACCAACCAACCCTCACAAAGCTGCGGCAATGGCAATGGCAATGGCGCCCCTCCCTCATTTACAAGAATGACAGCCACCTCTGTTACTCTGCCATTTCTTTATTGGTTTCCCGTACCTGTGGCTTTGCCAATTGGTTGGATGGGCCAACGAGTTAATATTGTTTGTTTTTTCTTCTGTGCTTGCTTGCTCTGTTTTTCAAATGGATGCACAGTGTTGTCTGATGGTACTGCCATCCATCCATGAGACCATGAATGCCAGTAGCAGGAAATGTGTGGTGCTGAAAATTCAGCACCGAAAATGAGTCCTGACAAAGAAGAGAGCATGATTTCAGGAGGAAGAAAGATCGCGGGAAAATCTCCTGGGAGTTTGCATACATAGAAAATGCCTCAATTCAAGGTCGTGTGCTTCTGTCATCTGATGATATGTATATTTCAGTTCCATGCAAGCTAGGATTTCTAGAAGCTTCAGGGGGCGAAAGTCCTTTTTAATTCCCGTTTGTTAGGGCTTCTTGATTGATGATAGCCTGAGCTGAACTAACCAACAAATGAATTAATTACTCCTTCAACTCTTATTATAGGTAGGGCTTATTGAGCTTATTTGGAAGTCTATAAAGTTACACTTTGACCAATTTCACTCACAAATGTCATCTATCACAAACCAACAGCTAACAAAAAGGCATTCGCCGCACGTTGCCGCGGGCATTATGGAGGAATAAAAACTGAAGTGCACCTTACATGTCAAAATAAACTGATAGTGACAAATGATAGTGGAGTGCTGAGCTAGACGCATTGCATTAAGAGAAATAGACAGTGGGTGACGCGTTGCATGTCTGGAGAAATGCATAGTGGGGTTCGTCTATATAAGAGTTATAGATGATATATCTTTTTTATTAACACCAAATATGTGTATGTTTTGACTAATGGAGGCCAAAGTTTTACAATGTTTAGTATTGTTTTTTATAATTTCTACTAAATCTTAGATTCTGAAATGGTGGGAGTACTTTGTTCGACAATGGAATGTAAGGTTACTGTCATTAAATACAACTAATGTATTGATGACAGTGGCAATATAATTAAAGACAATAAGTGCCATTCAATGCTGTCGGTGTTTCGTACCCCGGGGGGTATTACACCAACGAGTAAATTTCTATGCGTGCTCCCTAATCCGGATGGTGATGCAAGATGGACACAATCGTTTATCCTGGTTCAGGCAAAGAGTGCCCTACGTCCAGCAGAGGGGAGAGTTTTGTATTATCTTGCACCGGGGTGCTTGTACAGGGGTGAATACAAGCGAGTCCTGAGACTTAGCGTGCGTGGAAATGTGTTGTGAATGAAGGCGTCCCAAAAAACCCCCCCTGGACTAGGCCCTGGCGTCCCCTTTTATAGGCTAAGAGGAGGCTCAGGAGTACAGAGTAGATAGGACTATCGTGGCGTGACGTCGAACTACATGCACCGTGTCAAGTCGTCGAGACTGTGGATGCTCCGCTTGGTCTGGCTCGAGCCTGTAGCAGCGTGGGCATTGATGGCCTGCTGGTCCTTCTCGATCGTGGGCTGAGGTAGTCGAGGTATGGCGCTGTCGTAGTCGAGCACGTGCGCCCGGGAACCCCGCAGTATGGTCGTCGAGGTGGGAAAAACAGAGCACTGTGTGTCCCTTGTTCTGGTTGCGTTCGTCACCACTCCTCGAGTGGTTGGGAGCTGCCTCGAGGGGGCAGTGATCCGAGCGACGGGACGGGACGATGTAGTTGGTGGCGCAGAGTGTTGACGATGGCGTCAGGAGAGAGTGTCGCACGCGCCACAGTACCCGGCGTGGTGTAATAGTGCGGCTCGGCACGCCCGAATCCCGGGTATGGGCAAATGAATAGGAGAAGCGACCGGCATACTTCTCACTATGCCGCGCACTGTAGCCATGAGGTTAGGCGGGGCAAGCATACTTCCCACTATTACATATACTGTAGCCATGTGCGTGCTTTTGGATAGGTAATGATTGTGGGCGGACTCGAGCGGCTGCTCGCTCGAGCGTTCTCCGTCCCGCTCGAGCGGTCGCTCGCTCGAGCGGTTTACGTCACCGTCTCGAGCAGTCGCACGCTCGAGCGGTTTCCGTATTTCTCTTCTCGAGCGGGTGAGCGGCCGTTTTGCTTGAGCCAGGATAAACGATTGTGTCCATCTTGCATCACCATCCGGATTAGGGAGCACGCATAGAAATTTACTCGTTGGTGTAATACCCCCCGGGGTACGAAACACCGACAGTTGGCGCGCCAGGTAGGGGCTCGCGTGTTTTCACCCGATTCCCGCCATTTTCCGGATGGCATCACCCACTCCTTCGTTTCCGTTCGCCACGGTGATCTGGTTTGGAAGTCTAGAGTTCGTGTCGCTCGGCCCAGGCCACGACATGACTCTACTCTCGATCGGTGAACCAGGAGGGGGACGCTCGTCACCCCCGCACGCTGGTGGGGCCGCGCGCCGACCGCGCCACCATGGCTCGCCACCACGTCGCCGACGCCACCAGCATCGCCATCACGGCCCGGCAAGCACGAGCCTTGAGCACCCTCGCTCGTGTGCCCTCCCGGCCCGGATGCCACAACGCACCAAGCCGAGGTGCCAAGTGTGCGGCGGGAGGTGCCACATGGACAGGGAGTCCTTGACATGGACCCTAGCTTCACGTTTGCCATGCGCTCGTCAAGAGAGCCCGGCGTAGCGCCTCGAGCGCGCGCGCGGCCGACGCCGCCCAACCCGTCGCGCCGCACGGGATCTACCGAGCTCATCGCAGCTCCCGTTTGGGTTTACTAACGCCGCCACCACGTATGCCAACGAGATCCGGTCGGTCATGGGACCGCGGGAGAGAGCCCCGGCCCTCTCCCCGCGTGTCACCATGGACCCGGAGATCGTATGGCCGCGTCGCAGACCGCGGGTTTGACAGAGCACCTGGCTCGCAACGCCGCAACATGGTCGGGGATATGCGCCGTTGGATCGAGGAGAGAACACGGGGAGACCCCGGACGCCGTCCGGTGCTAACCCGCACTCCGATGACTCGGACTCGGGTGCTATGACCCGGCTCGCGAGTGTTTTCATCTCAACAACGACGTCCCGTCGGATGACGAGACCCGAGATGGCGCCGCCATGGCCGTCCTGCGGCCTAACCGGCGATGTGACCCCGGCCGGGCCGGAACATCGGCGGCCGCGGCCACCCGCAAGTGATCGAGCCGCGCGGACCACCGCCACAAGCGCGAGACAATCGACGACCAAGACGATGCTCAAGCGACAATGGGCTCGGCTCGGGAAATCGAGGCCAAGATGGATGAGGAACGCGCAAATCTGAGCCGCTCAAGCGCGTGCTCGAGCGAACCACCCGCCCCCTCGAGCTCTTGGCGCTCGAGGAAAAGCACGGACGTCTTCAACCGCATCGTCAACGACGGCGACCGAAGCGCCACCCGAGCCGGCCCACTTCCCTCGAGCAAGCCGGGAATGTGCTTGCGGCGGCTATGCTTCGCTGCGAGACATGTCGGCGCCCTCGAATCCGCATGCATTACGGATACGAGATGAGATCCAAGGGCTCCTCCAAGCCGCGGCCGTCCGGCGAGGCCGAGAGCTCGGCCTCGAGACGGCGTGAGGCGGCTCCCGAGCAACCACGGCACGAACGGGAGGGTTCCGTCCACCAAGAGGCACCCCCTCGAGGTGGTAGAGCCCCCGCTCGAGAACGCATCCTCGACAACCGTGCGCCTCAAGATGCGCGTCATGACATCAACGACAACCGACGACGCAAGGCAGCGGGTGCCGAGGACCGTGGCTACAAGGCCCATCGAGGGGGCCGCTACGACAGCGACGAAGATCGGCAGACTCTCGAGCCGCCGGGCCCTCGAGTCTTCAGCCGAGCTATCCGCAACACGCCGTTGCCAAACCCGTTTCGACCCCCCACGAGCGTGGTCAAGTACAACGGGAGACCAAGCCGAGCTCGGGCGGCCGACTTCCGGCCGGCCTCGCCCGGGAGGGGCTCGAGAGGATAAGGCAATCATACGACGGCTCCCATCGTTTCTCTCGACACCGCTCGACGGTGGCTCGAGGAACTTCCCCCATCGATCCACGATTGGGCCGACTTGGTCCGCATTTTCGAGGAACTTTAAGGGCACGTACATCCGACTCGGCAACTCGTGGGATCTCCGTAATTGCAAGCAAAACACCACGGAATCTCTCCGGATTTTGCTCGACGTTTCTCCAACCTGCGCACCGAGCCGCCGCACATCCCACCACGACGTCATCCCGGCGTTTGTCTCGTGCACCACGTGCAAAGAGCTCGTGCGAGAGCTCGGCGCAACCGCCCAAAGACGGTGAACGAGCTCATGGACGTCGTCGCCGACTACGCCGCGGCGACGAGGCCGTGGGGGCCTTCTTTGGTGGGGCCGGGAACAAGCCCGCGCCGTCCCCGAGGAGGCGGTGAGGGCTCGAGCAAGGACCGAAGAAGAACGGGAAGAAGAAGAAAGGCAATCGGCAAGGCAAGCGCGGTCGTGGAAGACGAGGTGGCCGCGGCCGAGCGCAAAAGCCTAGACCCTCCGGATGGGGGCGTTTTTCGACAAGATGCTGAAGCAGCCGTGCCCCTACCACAAGGAGCCGGTCAAGCATAACCTCGAAGACTGCCGTATGCTTCGAGGTTACTTCAAGAAGCTTGGCATTGACAAGGACGATGGCAAGAAGGATAAGGGTGGCGAGGATCGAGCCAACGACGACGACGACGGTGGGTATCCGCCCATCACCGAGTGCTACATGATCTACGGCGGCCCGACCACCCGATGACACGCCGAGAGCGGAAGGCCGAGCGCAGGGGAGGTTTTCGCCATAAAACCCGCCACGCCTCAATTCCTCGACCGGTCGGATGCTCCCATCACGTTCGACCGAGATGATCATCCGACCATGTCACCAATCCCGGCTCGTACCCTCTCGTCGTCGCGCCGATCATCCTCAACGCCCGCTTCACCAAGGTACTCATGGATGGAGGTAGCGGCCTCAACATCATCTACATGGAGACCCTCACGTTGCTCGGCCTCACTAGAGCCGATCTCCGGCCCGAGCGCGGGGGCTTCCACGGGGTGGTCCCCGGCAAGAAAGCGCTCACGACGGCCGCATCGACCTCCCCGTCGTCTTTGGGACACGCTCGAACTTTCGTCGAGAGGTCTTAACTTTCGACGTACCCGGTTTCGAGGGGACGTACCACGCCATCCCGGCGGACCGTGCTACACAAGGTTCATGGCGATCCCCGCCTATGCCTACCTCAAGCTCAAGATGCCGGGACCGAAAGGAGTCATCACCGCGGTTCCACGTACGAACACGCCTACCACTGCGATGTGGAGTGCGTCGAGAACGGGGAATCACTGATGAACGTGCTGGGAACATCTGAAGACCTAGCCATGATGCTCGATCACATGGCGGCTGGAGCCTCTGCTCCAACACCCAAGCGACAGGCTGGCAACTTCGACCCCGCTGACGACACCAAGAAGATCCCGCTCGATCCAAGCTCCTCGGGGGAGAAGACGTTGACTATCAGCACCTCCCTCGACAGCAAATAGGAAGCAGTGCTCGTCGGCTTTCTCCGCGCAAACGCTGACATGTTTGCGTGGAGTCCCTCGGACATGCCTGGCATACCGAGAGATGTCGCCGAGCACGCCTTGGAGATCCGTCCGGTTCAAGACTGTCAAGCAACGTCGCGCCGCTTCGACGAGGAGAAGCGTAGGATCATCCGCGAGGAGGTCGAGAAGCTCGAGAAGGCCGGATTCATCAAGGAGGTACATTATCCCGAGTGGTTAGCTAATCCCGTGTTGGTAGAGAAAAAGAATGGAAAAATGAGGATGTGTGTAGATTACACTAGTTTAAATAAAGCATGTCCCAAAGTTCCATTTCCTTTGCCTCGAATAGATCAAATTGTCGATTCCACTGCGGGTTGTGAAGTACTTTCCTTTCTCGACGCCTACTCGGCTACCATCAAATCAAAATGAAGGAGTCCGACCCAGCCGCGACTTCATTCATCACTCCCATGGGCATGTATTGTTATGTCACGATGCCTTTCGGCCTTCGAAACGCGGGGCAACATACCAACGCCGCATGCTCCATGTTTTCGAGAAACACATAGGGGAGACCGTCGAAGCCTACGTCGATGACATCGTTGTCAAGACTCGAAAAGTAGAAAACCTTGTCGCGGATCTCAAATTGACGTTTGACCGCTCCCGGGCTAAGAACATCAAGTTGAATCCCGAGAAGTGTGTCTTTGGCGTGCCTCGAGGCATGTTGTTAGGATATATCGTTTCCCAGCGCGGCATCGAGGCCAATCCCGTGAAGGTCGCGGCCATCATGAGAATGGGGCCGATTCGAGACCTAAAAGGGGTACAAAAGATCACGGGATGCTTAGCCGCACTCAGTCGATTCATTGCGCGCCTGGGAGAAAAAGCCTTGCCTCTGTATCGGCTCCTCAGAAAATCCGAGCACTTCACGTGGACACCTGAAGCAGAGGAGGCCCTCTCAAAACTGAAGAGCATGCTCACATCTCCTCCCGTGCTCGTGCCGCCACGATCGGCTCGAGACGGCGTACCCGCCGAGCCCCTCCTCCTCTATGTTGCCGCAACCACTCAGGTGGTCAGCACGGTCATAGTGGTTGAGAGGCAGGAAGAGGGGCACGCGCTCCCCGTCCAGCGGCCGGTGTATTTCATCGGTGAGGTGCTCTCGACGCCAAGGTTCGATACCCCCATATCCAAAAGCTGCTCTACGCAATCGTACTCACCCGTCGAAAACTCCAAAGACTACTTTCTTAGCCACCCTAAGTGACGGTGGTAACATCATTCCCACTTGGGGAAATTATCCGAACCGGGAAGTCGTGGGTCGAATCGCCAAGTGGTGGCCGAGCTCATGGGCGAGACCATCACGTACGCCCCACGAAAGGCTATCAAATCTCGTGTCCGGCCGACTTTGTCGCCGAGTGGACCGACGTCCAACTACCCCCATCCCGGATCCAGCCGAGCCGTGGACCATGTACTTCGACGGGTCACTTATGAAGACGGAGCGGCGCGGGCTTGCTCTTCATCTCACCTCTCGGAGTACACATGCGTTACGTAGTACGCATCCACTTTGCCGCCTCGAACAACATGGCGAGTATGAGGCGCTCGTTAATGGGTTGCGCATTGCCATCGAGCTTGGGGTCCGACGCCTCGATGCTCGGGCGACTCGCGGCTTGTCATCGACCAAGTAATGAAAGCCTCGAGCTGCCATGACGAAAAAATGGACGCATACCGCAGTGAGGTGCGCAAGTTGGAAGCCGCCCATGGTCTCGAGCTCAACCACATCCCAAGGCGCTTCAATGAGGCCGCGACGAGCCGGCCAAAATCGCTTCATCTCGAGCGCCGCTACCACCGCACGTCTTCTCGAAAGACCTCCATGAGCCATCCGTAAAATGGGACTCGGGGGCGGGCGGGACCACTTTGAGAGCCCCCTTCGACGGGGCCACGGTCATGGAGATCGACCGTGCTACAAGCCCGCCAACCGACCGGCGTGCACCATTCCTCGAGTATCTCATTCGAGGAGCCGCGGAGGATCGAACGAGGCGAGACGACTAGCTCGTCGAGCCAAAACTTACGTCCTTTATGGAGACGACGAGAGAGCTCTATCGCCGGAGCCCAACCGGCGTACTCCAACGGTGCATCTCGATCGAGGAAGGCGGGAAGCTACTCGTGAGACATGCACTCGGGGGCTTGTGGTCACCACGCTGCGCCAAGAACCCTTGTCGGGAACGCATTCCGGCGAGGCTTTTACGGCCCACCGCAACCGTTGGCGCCATCAAGCTTGTTCGAGCGTGTGAAGGATGCCAATTCTACGCCAAGCAAACGCATCTTCCAAAGACACGCGCTCCGATGATCCCCTCACATGGCCATTTGCGGTCGGGGGCTCGATCTCGTCGGACCCCTCAAAAAGACGACGGAGGCCACACCCACTTGCTCGTGGCCATCGATAAGTTCACCAAGTGGATCGAGGCCAAGCCCATCACTAACATCCGCTCGGAACGAGCGGTCGAGTTCTTCACCGACATCATCCATCGCTTTGGAGTCCCTAACGTCATCATTACTGACAATGGCGCCCAGTTCACAGGCAAAAAATTCTTGGACTTCTGCGATCGGAATCACATCCGTGTGAACTGGTCGGCAGTCGCCTACCCTCGAACTAACGGCCAAGTTGAGCGCGCAAATGGCATGATCTTGCAAGGTCTAAAGCCAAGGATTTTCCAACGCTTGAACAAACACGGCAACAAGTGGGTGACTGAACTCCCATCCGTCCCGTGGAGTTTGCGGACGACGAGAGTCGAGCCACCGGGTTCACCCCGTTCTTCTTGGTCTATGGGTCCGAGGCCGTCCTCCCCACCGACCTCGAATACGGGTCCCCGACTCGGGGCCTACAACGAGCGAGACAAATCTGGAAAGACCGGCAAACGCCATCGACCAAGCCGAAGAAGCTCGAGACACGGCGCTCCTACACTCGCGCGCTACCAACGAAGCTACGGCAATATCACGAAAAGAATGTGCGCAAGAGGGATTTCAACGTCGGCGATCTCGTGCTCCGTCGACGCCAAGATAACAAGGGCGCCACAAGCGACTCCTCCCCGGGAAGGTCCGTTCATCGTGGTCAAAGTGTTGAAACCGGGGACGTACAAGTTAGCCGACGGAAAAGGCTCGACCCTCACCAACGCGTGGAACATCGAACAGCTACGTCGCTTTTTCTCCTAGGCCTCGATGCCTTGTACATATTTTCGCTTACATTTTACCGCTCGTATGAGTAAATAAGTCAATTTCTTACTTTTTGTTCATACGCAAGGTGGGCTCGACTTTGTTCCTACAAAGTCAAGCCCCTTCGGGGCTAGACCGGGGGGACCCCCGAAGTCCTCGAAAAACGCACCTAGTTTTTCGAAAACAAGCTCGACGTCATCTTTCCCTCCTCGCCTCGAAACTTTTCGAAAGCTAAGTATTTGCGTTACCTCGAGCTCGTCGAGCCGGGCGATCGAGCACAAGGCTTCCCACGCTTCCGAGCTACGGCACCTTAACTCATCCCCTCTCGAAATGGTCCGAGCACGGCGCCAACGCTTAGCTAAAACGAGTAAAGGCGGAAGTGGAAAATGACATCAAGCGCAAGGAGAAAACTAGAGCATAACGATTAACGATTATAAACATCCGAGTATTACGGTTCAAGGCCACTTGGGCCACTCCCATAACCAAAAATACTTGTTTTCTTACAAGGGCTTTGTTGCCCAGATTACGGCTCGCGGCCGGTTGGAATCTACTCTACGCCCGGCGGGAGGACTTCATGCGCGAGATCGCCTCCAAGACGGGCGCCGGTTCTTCGGCCTCGGCCTTAAGTTGCTCGATCCGGGGTTGACCCCTCCTTCTTGCTCGCCCTCGACGTAGGCAAAGCCGCTCGCCACGGCCTCCATCCCGGTCCGGGCCTCCTCCTCGAGACGCCGAACCCCGAGTAGAAGATAGCCATCGTCCGGCGCGGCCGAAGACGAGGGCATCTCGGACACGGCCCCGCAGAAAGCGCCGAACTCGACGACTCGGTTGGCGTACCCACGGCCGGCGTCGGCCCCTCGACGTCCACCACGGCGCGAAGCCCCGTTGGCGCGAGGGTGTCGATGGCGCCGGTGATGCGGGCCTTGGACGAAACCTCACCATCAAGCAACACTGGGTCGCCCTTGCGTCCTCATGCGCGCCCGCCAGTCCGCCTCCAAACCCGAGAAAAGATGACAAGAATCAAGTACTTAATCGGTACTCGAGCAACCCGTATAAGTCACGCACGAAAAAGGGCTAAAAGACTCGAGCACTTACCGGTGCGGCGGGGGTCGAGAGCCTTTGCTCGCGATCGAGCGCCCGCGTAAGCTCACCCTCTTTTCTCTGGAGGACGCGCTCGACGTCGTGTTTCTCCACGCGCAGCTCCTCATAAGCCCTGCCGGCGCCCTGGATGGCGAGGTCTTTCGTCGTCATCTCTAGACGGAGATTGACCGCTTCCGTTTGGAGACCGCTCGCCCGTTCTTTTTCCGCTTCAAGCGCGCTAGCAAGGGCCTCTTTTTCGGCAGCTACCCGGATGACCGATGCCTGGAGCTCCTTCACGTAGGCCTCAATGCCGGCCTTCTCCTTCTGAAGCTGCTCCATGTCCCGCTGCTTGGCCTTGTAGCCCAGCAGCGCGGTAGCCGCGTCCTGCTTGAGCTGCTCGAAGGCCGCATGCGGCGCATAATTCGCGAGCGGTCTCGGCCTCCCCGCGCGGCTGAGCGAGCTTCACCCGCCTCCCGCTGCGCGCCCCGCCTCTGCGCCACTCGAGCGAAGTTCGTCGTGGGCTTTCTTGGCATCCTCCTTGGCGGCGTCCGGGCGGCGTTGGCCTCTCGAAGAAGCCGTGCGGACGGTGCGGCTACGCCTCGGATCCCGCCCCAAGCGCACATACCGCCGGATCTCGTCCTCACTCTCACAAAGAGCGCGGATGTGAACCGACTTGGCGTATGAACAGCTTTGCGCCGTCTAAGCCACGAGAGAGGAAAAGTCAAATACAAGTAGCGATAAGTCAAACACAAATAAAAGGGGGTCGTGCTCGAAGGTACTTACGTAAGAAAGCCGGGCGAGGTCCTCGGAGACGAGCGACGTAGCGGCCTTCGGGCGTGTTCAAGCCACCGACGGCGCTCCTCGGCCTCCATATGCGCCTCGAGCTCCCTCCGATCGTTCATCACGATCGCAGGGCCTCGTGGTCGAGAGGGTCGGGAAGCACCCGGCGGCGGCCTTTCCCACAAAGGGAATTCCTCCCGCATCTCCTTGTCGACGGAGGAGTGGAGTCTCCTCACCGCCTCCAAATCGACGCCCGCCGTCACCACCCGCTCGCCCCGGGCGGTCGGGCGTTGCGGCAGCTCCCGGGAAGAGGACGCCTCCCGGGCGAGCGCCGCGCCTCGAGCCTCCTCCATTCTTCAATAGAGGCATCGGAGGGCTCAACGGGTCCGAGACCAACCGACCGC
Organism: Themeda triandra; assembly: GCA_018135685.1. Classification (NCBI taxonomy): domain Eukaryota; kingdom Viridiplantae; phylum Streptophyta; class Magnoliopsida; order Poales; family Poaceae; genus Themeda; species Themeda triandra. Next base: position 56,316 of record JAENPR010001490.1, on the reverse strand, counting down.
ATATGGCCGTCGACGATGGCCGCCGCCGTCGCCTCCTTCGGGCCTCCTCCCGGTGGTCGGCCTCGGACATAACGGTGAACTCCACCTCGCCCGTCGTCGAGTCGGGCACAAGGTGAGGCACCACGACCTCCCCAACCGCGGGCCGTGCGCGCGCCCGATGTGGCGCCGGGCAAGTACTCCTCGTATCGCTCCTCCCTTTGATCGCCGCCACGGTGCTCATCGCCGCCTACGGCGGCGGCGGCTCCGCCTCGCCGCCCCCACCTCCACTCCTTGCTCCTCTTGCTCGGCCAGCCGCTCCACTTGCGGGGCTGGATCTCCTCGATGCCGGGCGGCGGGCTGCACCACCGGTCCCACCCGCCGCACCACCGCTCCTCCGCTTTCTCACCCTCCGGTGTGGCGGCGGGTGCCCCTCGAGCGCACCCTCTCGAGCGGCGGCTGGGCCTCACCCTCCTCAACCCGTTGCCCGGTGAGGACTCGACCTCCATGTCCCGAGGAGGGGTTGAGGCCGGCTCGGCCACCTGAAGCTCGGCACGGTCCCGCCTCCCGCATCTCCACATCTCCCACGGGCCGGTCGGCGGGCGCGGCGTCTCCTCCCCCTCCTTCTCCCCGCGCTCCTCCTCGAGCCGGCACGAGCCGACCGGCCGAAGACCGGGCGCCCGAGCCGGACTCTCCTCGAGCACGATGGCCGCTGCTCCGATCCGGCCCCGTCGCCGCTCGACACCATTGCCCTTTGCTCGCCCGCCGCCGCGTCACCCGGGCGCCCGATGATGCCGGGGTCTCGAGCGGGACGGCGGTCAAGGCCGTGGTGGTGGTGGCGTCCTTCTCCTCCGCCGCCTTGGCCACGACCCCGGCACCTACACGGGATGCGGCCGCCATCGGGCGCGCGCTTGAGCGCATCCTTGGCCCGCTCTAACCAAATGGGAGTAGAGGGAGGGAGAGTCACTCCACCCGGCATCGACGGGGGCCGCTCGACCCTCCCGTGGTCCTCAGCCTCTTAGTAGGCACCATGGAAGGGAGGGATGGCAAGGACTGCAGGGAACGCTTAGTCCTGGAAGAAAGAGAAAAACAAAAAATCATTGTGACAAAATATTCACACGCAAGCGAAAAGTGCAATCAGGGACAGGTCGACAAGAAGACTTACCCTGCGGCTGAGGTAGCGCTGCTCGAGCCGCTCGGGGGCTTCTGAGCCCCAGGCGCCCCCCTCGAGTCGCTCGAGGGCTTGGGGACCTCGAGCCCGCTGCTTGCGCCGCTCGGGGGCCTCGAGACCCGGACGGCCGCCCCCGTTCCAGCCGACTCCTTGGCCGGGTCCGGCACGGTCCCTTGCGGAATCCCGGGTTCGCGGGTCGAAATCCATTCCGCCGGCGGTCGCTAGAGGAGCTCGGCGTGGCTCGACGGCCGCGCGAACTTGAAGTGCGCACATTTGCGGCCTCATGCTTTGCCGGTGTGCGCGCCCGTTGAAGAAGAACGGTGGCGGGAGGAAGATTCCCGCCGCGTCGGAGACGGCGCTGCCGCGCCGAGACGGCGCCCGCCCGCCATGGCTAGAAGGCCGGGCGACTCCTCCCGCCGCCCGCTTGAGCCGGCGACGACGAGCGAGTGCGGCGGGCCGGAGTGTTGGGACGCCCCACCCCGTTGCCCCCGCTTTGGGCCGGCGACGGCGCTCGAGCACCGCGGCTCGACGACCCCCCTGGCCGACCCGCTCGAACCGGCGACGAGTCGTCGCGCGAGGCCCGGCGCCAACGTTGGCTCCCCGCACGCGAGAGCGAGCAAGCGTCGGGGCTCGAGCGACGACGGCGTCATCACATCGGTCGCATCATCATCATCGTCATCGTCATCCTCCCCTCGTCCTCATCGGACGACTCGAGACCGGGGACCGGTCGGTCGGGTCCGCCGCCAGCGTATTTCACGTTCCGGCGGCGCCTAGCCTTGCGCTTCTCCTTCTCCTCTAGCGCATGGGCTTTCGCGCCTTCTCCTCCCTCCGCGAGACCACGGCGGTATGTGCTCGTTCGCCCCCAGCGTCTTACCTCACGGTCGGGCGCGTCCTCCTTCACCGGGGCCTCGACTCCGCGTGATCGTTGATATTCGGACGAAAGAACAGGCCTCGATAAGGATTGCTCGAATAAAAGAAACGACGAAGAGAAGATCTCGAGAAAACTTACGTAGCCGAGCGAGGTTGTACTCCGGACGCATGCGGAAGAGGCCGACTTGGTTCTCGCCAAAGTTCCTCCCCATCGATTGCGTCACGCACCCGAGCCACGATCGTAGCGACCGGGGAGAGGCTCGTCGGACATCCCGCGGGCCGCAAGCGCCGCAGGTCGGCGTTCTCCGTCATCCGGGTCGAGCCGCGACGGACGCTCGGCGCGGAAGCACCCGGCGGCCGTGGAACTCGGCCACCACATGCGCGATGTTGAGGAAGAAGTTGCCGGACCTCCGGTTGCGCGAGCTCGAGATGGCGTCGAGCAAAGAGTTCATGCGGGGCCGGCGCGCGCCGGCCGGCCATGCGCCCGGATTGAAGCCGGGCTCGGTTAGCACCGCGCCGGTATATTCCGGGAAGAGGCCCCCCGTTGCGGAGGTAGAACCATTCTCGATCCCGGTTGGCGTTGTTCGACGACCACGTGCGGACAACCAAAGCATTCCTTCCTCTTCAGCCCGAGCGAGCGGAACCCGCTCGAACATAGCGGCGGATCTTCGGCCGCACCACCTCCTCCTTCTCCTTCTCCTCCGCCTCTTCCTCATTGTCCTCCTCGTTCTCCTCCTCCTCCTCGTCATCATCATCACCGTCGTCGTCGGCGGCCTTCTTGCTCTTCACCGCCTTGGTGAAGAGCGTCGCCTTGAAGACGTGGGTGAACAGTCCCATGCGCGCGCCATCCCCAAATATCCCTCGCACACGGCGGCATAGGTAGCCGCGAGCGAGATGGAATTGGGGTTGAAATGCTTTGGAGCTCGACCCCGAAATGGTGGGGAGCGCCCGCATGAAGCGGCTCGGCCGCGCACCAAGTCCCCGCGGTGGAACCCGATGAAGCTCGAATGTAGCCCCCGGGGATTGGGCTCGAGGTCGCCGTCGTCCGCACCCTCCACTCGGGGTAACCCTCCGCCGGATTAGGCGGAAGTAATCCGCCGTTCACCGGATTGAGCGGCATTCCCTCGGTCACCGTAGACCGAGGCCACGGAGCGCGTCCGCCATCACCACCGGCACGAAGGCTTGGCGGCGCCCTTGCCCTTGCCCTTGCCCTTGCCTTTGCCACCGCCCGGCCGAGCTCGGCCCGTCTTCTTGGATGACCTCCCCATGACAGTGGCAGGAGCGGAACGGGGAGAGCAACGGCGGCAGCGCAACGCAAGCAGTGGTGGCGCTGGGAGCGGTGGCGCAGGGAACAGAGGCGGTCGCGGGCTAGAATGGCACGGCGGTCACGGGCGGTGGCGGCAACGGCGATTGCGGAAGACGGCGGCGGCAGAGTGGATCTAAAGCAGAGCACAACTGCTGGCGTAGGCGGCGAGGAAGGCAAGATTGCGGGGAAGAAGAACCGGGGGCCTGCTCCTCTATATTTATAGAGCCCAAGATGATCCGCGTGAACCACGTTCAACGGCCCAGATTACACCATCCAACGGCCGCGCGCACCCGGCGGACTCGACGAAAAACGGTAACCGCATTAAATGCCCTGACAAACCGTCACCTACTTTTTAGGCGCACACGACGCGAGGAAGAGCGGAACCGTCGCCAAGCCACGATCACCACGATACGCCGGTTTCCGCCTAAAAAGGCGCGCCACTTGCAACGGACAAACGCGCATTGAATGGGCGCAATGACGGACGTCTCGACGGACGGTCCCTTACACCTAAGAAACCCGGGGACCCCGGTCCCACAAGTAAGTCTCGAGGAGCGGTGGCGACCCACGGACGGGTTCGAACGGCCGCCCTCGAGCACCCGAGTTAGGGGCGCCCATGGGAAGGAACCCTCGAAAGGTTCCGCTCGAGAACGAACCCTCGAACCCAAATGGCGTGTCCAAGGCGGGGCACTATGTATCTAAGGGATCCCGCCGACGGAGGCACTCGAGCCGCCGCCCCGAACGGACCGGTCCTCTAGAAACTAAGAGCCCGGCTTCAATGAGAGCGCCCCGGGCCACAAGCCGTCTCCCCTCGAAAGGAGACGAGCTCTCACTTGGACTACCCGCCATCGGCTCACGAGAGGGTATGGCGCTCGCTCGACCGCGAGTAGTGTCGGACCTCTCGCCACTTGGATCTGATCCAAGAAATCCAACGAACTGGATCACGACTCCAGCTCGGCCATTCAGGACTCGGGAGCTCGAGCCACACAAACAACCTCCTCGACACGGGAGGAGCGGGAAAAACTCGAGGGCTCGAACAGGTTGAACAAAATCTTCGCCTCGAGATACCACAACTCCAATTAATAATACTCTTGCCCAAAATCGTTCATCTCAAAGCCCCCGGAGGAATGCCTCATTCCTCCGGGGCCTCGAAAACTACCCCGCGGGACGCCGCGCGCCCCCACGGAGAAAGGACGAAATGACTCCTCGAAATACCAACAATAATCCCAATTCTAGGTACTTCAACTCCACTTCATGATCCCTTGTCCGAAGTTTCACAATCAAACAAGGGCTCGGGGCTACTTGTCGGGTACCTAGATTAGGGGGTCCTAAATCAGTACATTAGAGGAAAATAACCCAACCCATCTTACCTCTAAAAAGCCCAAGAAACTAGTTAACCAGAGAAACCCCAATTCTTCTCGTACTGGGCCGGCCCAGTATCAGGCCCGCAAGGTCTCAGAAACCTTCTGGCTCAAGCAAAACGGCCGCTCACCCGCTCGAGAAGAGAAATACGGAAACCGCTCGAGCGTGCGGCTCGCTCGAGACGGTGACGTAAACCGCTTCGAGCGAGCGACCGCTCAGCGGGACGGAGAACGCCGAGCGAGCGGCCGCTCGAGTCCGCCCACAATCATTACCTATCCAAAAGCACGCACATGGCTACGGTATATGTAATAGTGGGAAGTATGCTTGCCCCGCCTAACCTCATGGCTACAGTGCGCGGCATAGTGAGAAGTATGCCGTCGCTTCTCCTATTCCGCCGCCCATACCCGGGATTCGGGCGTGCCGAGCCGCACTATTACACCACGCCGGTGCCGTGGCGCGTGCGACACTCTCTCCTGACGCCATCGTCAACACTCTGCGCCACCAACTACATCGTCCCGTCCCGTCGCTCGGATCACTGCCCCCTCGAGGCGGCTCCCAACCACTCGAGGAGTGGTGACGAACGCAACCAGAACAAGGGACACACGGTGCTGTTTTCCCACCTCGACGACCATACTGCGGGGTTCCGGCGCACGTGCTCGACTACGACAGCGCCATACCTCGACTACCTCGGCCCACGATCGAGAAGGACCAAACAGGCCATCAATGCCCACGCCGCTACGTGGCTCGAGCGGACCAAGCGGAGCATCCACGATCTCGACGACTTGACACGGTGCATGTAGTTCGACGTCACGCCACGATAGTCCTATCTACTCTGTACTCCTGAGCCTCCTCTTAGCCTATAAAAGGGGACGCCAGGGCCTAGTCCAGGGGGGGTTTTTTGGGACGCCTTCATTCACAACACATTTCCACGCACGCTAAGTCTCAGGACTCGCTTGTATTCACCCCTGTACAAGCACCCCGGTGCAAGATAATACAAAACTCTCCCCTCTGGCGGACGTAGGGCACTCTTTGCCTGAACCAGGGATAAACGATTGTGTCCATCTTGCATCACCATCCGGATTAGGGAGCACGCATAGAAATTTACTCGTTGGTGTAATACCCCCCGGGGTACGAAACACCGACAAATGCTATATGCTTTCATTTGGTTAGTGAGTGATGGAGTCAAGTGGGCATCATCATCATCATGTATGTATTCATGTTTTTGTCAGTGCTGAGGTTGAGCTTTCCTTATCCATATTCAACAGTTGAGCATCAACACAGACAGTTACTATATCACCATTTAAACTGAAACGCAGTTGCCGGCAGCGTCTGTTTTGTAGGTAACAAACTGATGCACAAGAACTAAGTGAGACCCCTAAAGTACTACAGGTACCTTAACCATGTTAGGTTGCTCTCTTTTCGTTGCCCTACAACCATGGGACCGGCCGGCCGGCCAGTAAGTTGTGAACAGGAAAAGTTCAAGTATTACGTATACAATCACGTTTTAGCAATATAATGCCAGCTATACTTGTTTTAACTTCTATCTGTTTTGTCCTGCATCATCCGTGAAACTTATGAGTTGTATTGTTAACAGATGACTTGGAACCTGCTATCACTATCACAAACAAAACGTACGACGCAGACATCTTTTACATTATTGCAACTGTAGGATTTAATGGGCTGTTTTTTGTGCCTGCGGATTTGGGACGAAAGGGAGAGGGCATCCTCCCCTCTTGCTGTTTTTAAGTACGAGAAGGCCCACTGAGACCCGTGATTGTGAACGACCAGCAGAAAGGTGGTCACTACTCAGTACTCACTACTGTGTGTTCTCTTATATGTGACCCCCTTTTTTTCAACACAAATCCCTGTTGACATCTTATGGTCTTCAAGGTTTAGGTTATATATATAGTCATACTATGTAAGTACTCCTACATACGAGTGTACTCTTTAGGACAAAATCTATGCCCGTGACTTTTTGTGTTTTCGAAACAAAATATTTCAAAAGCTATTGATGGTCAAAGCTAGTATTAAAAAGTTTGACTCGATTTCGATGAGAGCACTAAGGCTAGTCTCAATGGAGATTTTATGGGCGTGTGTCATGCATATTAAATAGGGTGTCACATCAGCCAAAAGAGAATCTTTGCATGAAATGAAGAGGAGAGAGAAGGAAAACGTTTCACGGCGGTGAAACGCGTGAGCGTTGTTTCCAACCACTCGAAAACTGTGTGAAACTCGTGAAACTCCCATTGAGACGCATGAATTGCTTCATGGGCTAAAAATAGAGAAGTGAAATCGTAGAGAAGAGAGAGGGTGGGACGCATGCAACTAAAAATAGTAAGTGAAACCGTGCAATGAAACGGTGCATTGAGAGAGATACTTGTTTCATTTACAATTTCATATTTTTGGAAACTGTGAGATGAAACGTCGTATTGAGATTTGAGACTAGCCTTAGTATCTATGACCATGCATGCATGCAATGTACAGTGGAGTTCTTTTTATAATTATAACTTTGTTATTATTGGTAATCTGAGCTATAATGTCATGAAAGAAGTAGTAACAATGAAGCTAATGATATGCTGTTTATATTTTTTACTGTGATGCAAACTGCAAGATACGGCAGCTGATGGTACATTGATATTTGTCATGGAGTACCAACTAGTCCCGGATCAGATTTTTAATTATTTGCTCGCAGACTTGTGTATTCTCTATTTCTCTGCATCGAAACTCTTATCTTCTTAATAAAATACGAGCATAAGCGTGTTCCAAAAAAAAAAAACCGTAACCGTAACCATAAAGAATGTTGCCCGTATTATATTATCAATGAAGCCATATAAAGACTACCAACTCTAAAGTATATACTTATATAGTATATATATGAAAATGTAAACCAAAAAGAAGGGCGCGTGGACACGATCGATCATACCTTGTGTGCCGTCCGTATCGCTCATATTCTTGTCGTGCCTACGTCGCCTGACTTGTCATGCATGCATGTTGCTGTGTTATTTTAATTTTATTTTTTTATGAAAAAAAGAAAGACCTGTACGTGGCTGGTGTTTATATATATGTTAAAAAGGAGTCCGTTTCATTTCACGTGCTTGCGCGCGCCAATGCAATGCGACGTGATGCAAGAGAGCGTACGAGGCAGGCAGGCATTTGAAGCGAGTCCATCAGCGACCCACGCCACTACCGGAATCAGCTTGTTTGCCGATGGCGGCCAGCTTTGCCAATGGTAAAGTGGTCAGCCATCGGCAAACAACCAAGTTTGCCGATGGCAAAATGCGGCCATCGGCAAAAAAGGATTTGCCGACGGCCCAGCCATCGGCAAACTATAGCCATGGGCAAATCTGTAATTTGCCGGTGGCCAGGCCATCGGCAAAGGCCCATTTTTGCCGATGTCCGGGCCATCGGCAAAGCCCGGCCATCGGCAAAATTGGCCCAGGGACGACGATGTCGGGGGCCGGCCGACGCCGTGCCCTTTGCCGATGGCCCGGCCGTCCAGCCATCGGCAAAGAACCCAGTTTGCCGATGGCCACGACCATCGGCAAATCGCAGCCACGTGGCAGCCTCGGGAGCTGCCGGGCCCACTTGCTTTGCCGGCCATCGGCAAACTATTTTTGCCGACGGCCTTCCCAGACCGTCGGCAAAGTTTGTATTTTTTTATTTTTGCTTCCATTTTTTTTTCGGTGCCTTCCTACCTCAAATACAACCCACTCGCAAAAATTGGGACCATTTTGAGTTTTTTGCTATATTTTGTGAATTATTTCTGTTTCTTTGCAATTTTCCTAAGCAACTCCGGTTTTGAGCTCGGGTACATGAAATAATGGAACTTTTTGATCCGAAATATGGTATTCATGATGCTCGGAGTATGTTGACGCCATATCCAGCACCTCGCATGAAATTACGACCATTTTGCCGTCGTAACGTGTGGAGTGACGTGCACGAAAAGTGTTTTTAAATTATATAAAATCCAAACGAAGTCGAGAATTGGCGAAACTTGACGAGTTGTGTGGCCATGGCATGCGGAGTACGTGGTAAAAATTTCAAACCTGAGCAAGTTGTGACGTCGGCTCGCAAAACCCGCACAACTCCACGTGTGATCACAAGTGATGACATGTGGAGATGTCTAGGTTTTGGTCATCCGACGTTACAACTTGCTCAAAAATTTTTGAAATTTTTATCAGAGACTCCCCATGCGATGGCGAGACAACTCGTCAAGTTTCGTCAATTTCGAACTTCGTTTGGATTTTATATAATTTAAAAACACTTTCCGTGCACGTCACTCGCCACGTTACGACGGCAAAATGGTCGTAATTTCATGCGAGGTGCTGGATACGGCCTGAACATACTCGGGAATCATGAATATCATCTTTCGGATCAAAAGTCCCATTATTTCATGTACCTGCAGCTTCAAATTGGGAAAAATCCAAAGTAACTGAAATAATTCACGAAATATAGCTAAAAAGTTCAAAAATGTCCCAAGATTTGGATGTGGGTTGTATTTGAGGTAGGAAGTTACCGAAAAAAAATGGAAGCAAAAATCAAAAAAAATATAAACTTTGCCGACGGCACAGGGTAGGTCGTCGGCAAATAGAGTTTGCCGATGGCCGGTCCAACTGCCATCGGCAAACACGGTGGCCCAGGACGGCTGTCAGGCCTCCATGTGGCGCATCTTTGCCGATGGTTTGGGCCGTCGGCAAAGCTCCTAACCTAAAACGGATTAACGGACCGGCCCATCTTCTCTCTCTCACCCTCTCACCAGCCGCCACCCCCGATATTCTCTCACCACCAGCCGCTGCCCCGATCCGCCGCCCCGATCCGCCGCTCCGCCCCGTCGTCACCGCGGCCGGCGAGCCCCTCCCGACGCCCCTCCGCCGCTCCTCTTCCCTGCCCGGGCGCGCCCGCCCGCGCGCCCCGCCCGACGCTCCACCGCCACTCCTCTTCCCTGCCGGCGCGCCGCCCCGTCGTACTCGCCGCTCCGCCGCCCCCGATCCGGCCACCTCAACTTCGGCGAGCCTCCACCGCTCCGCCCCGTCGTCACCGCGGCCGGCGCGCCCCTCCCGACGCCCCTCCGCCGCTCCACTTCCCTGCCCGGCGCGCCCGCCCGCGCGCCCCGACCCGACACTCCACCGCCGCTCCTCTTCCCTGCCGCCGTGCCGCCCCGTCGTACTCGCCGCCGTCCTCATCGATCCCCGCTTCAAGGTACGGCGTTTCTTCCCCGCCCCTCGTTCTGAAAGCAAGAAGATAGAGTTCATTAACACATCAGTACATCACAAGTTCTACTGCTACCAAAATAACATGAACAAAACTTATACAGTACCTGCACAAAATTTATAGGCTCATTCCATTGTACCAATCATAACAATTCTAGACTAAACACTATCAACTATAATCAGAGCAGCCATTTACAGGCACTTTTTTTTGCTAGAAATGTTGAATTGCAGACCAATTAATAATCTGAGTGACAATAACTAAGCATCTCGCCCTGGCTTGGTTCAATGATAATTTTCTTAATGGTTGAGCTCTGACAAAGATGCCACTGAATTTGGTACTACAGTATCCAAGACATGCTACACTTGTCAGTTTTGTGCTAGGCAGAATTTGGTTTCTCATTTGACATTTTAGTAATATGTTTCATAACCGCAAGCACTACGGAAACAAACAATACAAGTATCTACTATAGAAAAGTCAAGATAGTAGAAATATTTACCATTCTTTTCAACTGGACTTCCTACAGAAGAAGTATCACTTGAGAAGGATGCTTCAAGGACTAAGTAGTTAAGTAGCTCTTAGTGTTGCCGAAACCTTCCGTCCACGTCGTCAACGCCGTTCGTCCACTAATATTGATGTCTTTATTGTTTTGCAGAGCAGGACGTGTCGTAGGGGAGCTTGATCGTGTACGTCCCGCCGACACCTCCACCTCCACCTCCACCGTCGTCGGTTCGGCCACGAGAGCAAGGTATATGAACCCTTCTCTTCTTGTCGGCCTTCGTGCCGTTGTGATGTCGGCCTTCGTGCCACTGTGTTCATCGGCCTTCGTGTCGTGGTGGTTATCGGCCATCGTGCCATGGTGGTTGTTGGCCTTCGTGCCATGTTTTTTGCAGGTTTTGGAACCTCCCCGTGCAGGGGAGGTGCTGCCGAAATTTTTAGTGGCTTCTAATCTTTTTTCCTCTTTTTGTAGGAGGAAGGCCTGTGGGAGGTACTCGGTGACGGCGATCTTCTTCTTGGGCGTTGCGGGCCTTCCTGCACCGCGTCGACTCTCCTCCGGCCGCTACCCGCCTCTGCGCCGCCACCCTAGGTATAAACCACCTCTGTGTCTTATAGTTGTTGTAAGTACATTGCGTAACCGAGTTAGGCGTCTCCCGTCCGAAAGAGATTCGCGGTCGTTGGTATGCGGATCAGTGCATATCTGCGACGGTTTCTCTTTCGGATTGTCCACGTTTTTTGGACAGCCCGAGGATGCGTAGATGGGTTAGCTTCCATGTTCCGCCCCCGTCCGAGTCGGAGTTTCGGCAGCCCCTCCCGTTGTTCTCGGGATACACACTCTCCCGGTCGGGACGTGTACGGGAGAACGGCGGGGTGCTGCCGAAATTCCGTCTCGGACGGAGCGGAGCATGGAAGCTAACCTCATCTACGCATCCTCGGGTGGGATTAGGACCTATCGTTCACCTATTAGATGGTAGGAACGCCTTGTAGATGCGCTCTTGTTTACATTACTCGCTTACGTTGGCGCATGACGAGGATGGCCGACCATGAGTGGATGTACACGGGGTTCAAAGACAAGACAGAGGAATGGATAAAGGGGACCAATGAATTCCTAGAGCAAGCATTTGGCCCATCTCGCTAAAGGGTCGATTCGGGTGTTTTGTCTACGTGCCAAGTGTAAGAACGAGACAAGGAAAGAGAAGCGGCCGATGTGGCAAGATATTTGGAAGTATGGATACGTTCCAAACTACACCCGATGGACTCTCCATGGGGAACGCAAACGGCTTAGGGAGGCGGTGGTGATACCGGACCTCACGGGGTTTGATGCGAGATGCCGAATGGCAGACATGCCGCGTACGTTGCCGCCCGTGAAGGAACGGAGGTGGAGGAACAAGATCCGAGAGGACACAAAGCAAAGGCGTACTACACCATGATGGAGGCGGCACGCGCCCCTTCACGTGAACACCAACATTTCTAAACCGGATGCCATTTCACGCCTAATAGGCTTGAAGGCGTCACCGGGCATCGATCGAGAAGGTTTTGATCTCGTGTTGGCGACGGTTGGCGGGCCGCTTCCGGAGCTTCACGTGTTTGCCGAAGAGCACGTACGAGTCACGAGGCTCCTTCGAGCACTCAAGATGCCGTATGACCCGATCCAAGCTTGTAAGAACGGGTGTGTCCCGTTCCGGAGACGAAGCGACGCAACACACCGTCCGAAGTGCAAAGCCTCTAGATACGTGGAGGTAGAAGGCGTGATGGCAAGAAGAAACTTGATCTAAGATCCCCTTGATGGTGGTTAGGCACCTTCCTGTACTACCGAGGCTGCAACGGCTGTACATGACAGAGGAGTCAGCGAAACAAATGACGTGGCACAAGAATGGCAAAAGATACAGTGAGAAGATGCAGCATCCAACGGATGCTGAGGCATGGAAGCACTTCGATGCCATGAATCGGGAAAAGGCCAAGGAGGCTCGGAATGTACACGTAGCACTGGCAACAGATGGGTTCAACCCGTTTGGGATGAGTGCGGCCCCGTACACTTGTTGACCCGTGTTCGTGATCCCCCTAAATCTTCCCCCCGGCGTCATGTTCGAACCCAAGAATGTGTTCTTGACGCTGATAATACCTGGACACCCGGGCAACAATATGGGTGTGTTCATGCAGCCAGTGTGGGATGAATTGCGTAAAGCATGGGAAGAGGGGGTGCGACGTACGACCGAGCAACAAAGACGAACTTCACGATGCATGTGTGGTACCGCACTCAATGCATGACTTCTGGCGTACGGCTTATTCAAACAAGCGTGGTGTGTTCACGGGAAGTTCCCTTGCCCAACATGCAAGGCAGATGTGATGTTCACCTGGCTGGCCAAGGGTGGCAAGTATTCTTCTTTCGACAAACATCGTCAATTCCTAAAGGAGGACAATCCACTGAGACGAGATAAAAAGCACTTCACGAAAGGTGTTCAAGTCACCGGCCCCATCCCTAAGGAAAAGAGCCCAGCTGACATCCTTGCACAGATAGAGGTTCTCGAAATTGATGACGTGAACGGTGGTTTCAAAGGATATGGTACCACGCACATGTGGACTCATATCTCGGGCTTGACTAGGCTCCCCTACTACAAGGACCTTCTTCTTCCACACAACATCGATGTAATGCACACAGAAAAGAATGTCGCCGAGGCACTCGGGCAACACTCATGGAGATTGGCAAGAAGTCAAAGGACAACGTTAAGGCCGATCGGACCTTGAAACGGTTTGTGATAGACCACATCTAGTGATGAAGGCCCTCGCGCCGTGCAAGAGATGGAAGAAGGGCCCGGCCGATTACATCCTGAAGAGGCCACATCGGAAGGAAGCACTGGAGTGGATGAAGAAGCTAAGTTTTCCTGATGGGTATGCGGTGAATCTGAGCAGGGCAGTGAACTTGCAGACTGGCAAAGTCGTAGGGATGAAGATTCATGACTTCCACATCTGGATTGAGCGGATCCTTCCTGCGATGACCCAGGGATACCTTCCCGAGCCAGTGTGGCGCGTCCCGAGCCAGTATTTGTCATTAATACTAACTCTTCTAATCTTTGTCATTGCAGGCACTCGACAAAATGCCAGGCGGAAAGCGGCCACAACGGAACGTCCAGTCGAGATACCGGACGCAGCGGCGCGAGGAGGAAGAGGAGCACGTGGCGGCCGACCACCGCGAGGACGACCACCGCGAGGACGAGGAGGACGTGGCGGCTGACCACCGCGAGGACGAGGATGAGGACGAGGACGAGGAGCTTGAGGTGGAGCGTCCACCGCCGGGCCTGAGGGCCCCCGGCGGACGACACCGCGTGCCGACGAGGAGGCTGTTCGAGGAGGAGTTCGAGACGGCCGGTGACGGCGGCGGCGGCGGCGGCGGCGAGACGAGGGACGGCGAGGTGGCGACGACGAGGTCCGGGTGCCTTCGAGGAGTCCGCGGGCGGCTCGAGTTCCACGGCTACTCGTAAGCCCTTCCAAATAGCGGCCCCACCAGGCTCCCTGACCCTCTAGCCGCTGACGAGCGCCCGGTGATCCGGCCCGCGGGCAAGTAAGTAACCATTGTTGATTTCTATACTTGTTCATATGACATTTTTAAATTCAAAATGCGTACTAACAATTGCTGTTAATGACTCGTGCAGGGCCTGGATCAAGCTGACAAAAAAGAAGTGCTCATGCTGTCCAACTAGCATCCAGGGCCTGCTGATTAAGAAGCACTTCCCTGGCTTGGTCGTCACCCCCAAGGGTGAGACCATCGTGCCGGAGAATTGGGCGGACTTCTACCTTGTCAAGGACGACGCGGGAAAAGTCCTTGCTCAGAAGATCAAGGATGAGTTCTGGGTGAGTCTTTGCATCGCATCACATATCTCAATACAACATTATTCGTTGGACTTCTTTCAAACAATGAAATGATGTTTGATGCCTGTGTGCAGTTGTACTTCAAATTGGATGAGGAGGTGGACCCGGTGCGGGCGTCGCAGCGCCGGACGTGGTGTGCGCCGACCGGCTCGGGACATGTTCTACGAGGCGCGTACCCGAGCCGTCATCGGCTACTACGCCAACATCAAGAATCGAAGATAAGTAAGACGGAGGCCCGGGAGTTGTCTTGTCGGGAGGAGACCGACCTCACCGAGGAGCAAGACTTGCGGGTAATTAGGCAGGAAACATCCGTTATGATTTCTTACATGACACATTCCATTCATTATCTGTAATAACAAAAACTTGAATGTCATGCAGATGCCTCCGGGCTGGTGCAGCAAGTACGAGGACTGCTGGGAGGCAATTGTCAAAGGGTGGCGTACGCCTGCGGCGTACGCGGAGCGCAGAAGATATCATTTGAAACGCAAGGCGGAGCTCGACCGGTCAGGGGTCCCACACCACCAAGGGAGCTAGATCCTGCCACAGTTCATGGACAGATGGGTATGTATCCTTCTGTTGATGCATTTGTTATAGCGCTCAATTGTCACTACTTGTAACCATGTTTGTGTTTTCCTCGCAGTCGGCGTCGCATGGTGGTGAGCAAATCAACGAGTTCACGGGGTACGCGTTTGCTCACATCGGCAGAGCGACAGCGCCCACCACCGTGTACAGCTCGTCGCACGGGCCGAGAAGTACACCAGGCCCGACGGTCTACGAGAGGCTCACCAAGTACACCGCCGCGGCTCGAGCGAAACATGGCGACACCTACGACCCCGCCACCGCGCCCGGACACCGACCTCCTACGAGGGTTGGAGGAGGGAAGCGGACGGCCGGTACTACTTGGCCAACAGCGCCATCGACCCGTCCTCTGTTGAGATGCTGACCGAGATCCGCAGGAGAGATCGGGAAAGTGGGGGCGGATCGCAGATCCCCATAGCGCCTCGGCGGCCGAGCGCGCGCGATGATCGCAGTCTTCGTGTAAGTGGAGTTTCATGATGTAGCCCGCCTTCATGATTTAGCTTGCCTTCAAATAACATCAATCGTCTTTGGTGTAATATTGCAGGCCACGATCGAGGAGATGAAGAAGAGGGAGGAGGAGCGGGAGGAGGCCATTGAGGCGAGGATTGAGGCGAGGATGGCGGCGCGGGTTCAGGAGTAGGTGGTGGCACTGACGGCGCACTACCAGCGTCAGTTGGCCACGGTGTCAGGACACTTCGCGGCTCAGATCCCGGGAATGAACCCGCCTCCTGCCTCGATCTACGCTCCACCACCGGTAGTTCCACTGACTGGTGCACTGCCTCTTCCTGGACTTGGTCGGGTGAGTACATTGCCTCTCGCTTTAGCTTGTCGCGTCGGGCTTGGCCTTCGTGCCCATGTTTGGCCTTCGTGCCCTTTTGGCCTTCGTGCCATGTTTGGCCTTCGTGCCCATGTTTGGCCTTCGTGCCATGTTTTTTGCACGTTTTGGAACCTCCCGTGCGGGGAGGTGCCGCCGAAGTTTTGCGGGGAGTTGTACTAATTACATCACTTGTTCTTTGTGCGAGCACCGTCGGCGGGTTCGAACCCGACTCCAAGCCCACCAGAGCTTCTCCACGGTACGCAGCTTCCCCACGCCACCGTACCGAGCTTCCCTACGCGGACGTACGGGGTCCTCCACCGCCGCAGGGGTACTCGTGGCCGCAGCACCCGCACTCCGGGCCTGCCGCCTTCCCTCCGCACCCGGGGCACTCCGTCCCTGCTGTGCTCCCTCCGCAACACGTCGGCCACTGGCAGTACGCCGCGGCCCCAGGACAGCCGAGTTGGCCTGCGTGGGAGGATGCTGCTGGGGGCTCGGGGACCCAAGGGGACGGCGCCACTAGTTAGGTTTAGCCTTGTAGCCTTGTACCTTGTGAGACTTGTGACATGTATGACTCTTTTGCTTGTGACCCGGATATGTTTGGATTCCGATGGACATGTATCGATGCTTAAAACCGTATTTCGTTGCTATATATGTGGATTATATGCTATATATGTGGGTTAATTGATATATATGTGATGCATGTGTTAAATTGTAATGTAAATGGAAAGAAAACAGAAAAAAAAAATAAAATTTTTTTTCCAGGTTTGGGATTGTGCTTCAGGAAATCCCCAGGTTTGCCGATGGTTCTGGCCATCGGCAAACTTGCCATGACTTTGCCGATGGCCAAGGCCGTCGGCAACGGCCTTGGCCATCGGCAAAAAAATTTCAAAAAAAAAATAAAAAAGGCTTTGCCGATGGCCGATCGGCATCGGCAAAGCCACCGTCGGCTGACGGCGCGTCGGGCCGACGTGGCCGCTTTCCGATGGCACGCGTGGCCATCGGCAAAGGTTTTCCGATGGCAATGTCAGTGGCCATCGGCAAACCCGGCTTTACCGATGAAATCTTTGCCGATGGAGGTTTGCCGATGGCCATGTCAGATTGCCATCGGCAAACCCTTTGCCGATGGCAAAAGGGGCTTTGCCGATGGCGGCCGGCCATCGGCAAAAAAGTGGATTCCGGTAGTGCGCCCTCATGTTGTGTTGTGGTATCCGCCTAGCTACATTCATGCTCTGCCGCCAAATTAGGTAGGTGTGAAAGGAAAAGGCTGCCGGTGATGACATTAAGTTAAATTGAAACTGGCGATGACAAGCATGCAGTGCAGGATTAATCTGAGCAGCTAGCTAGGTGCAGAGCTTATTTGGTCCGTGGTTTCGCTGGTTGCTAGCCGTCCGGTTTGGTTTTTGGTTGACAGGACTGAGTGTGACCGTGTGAGGACTTGATGAGGCGTGGCCGGCCGATCGAGAAACCCGTGCCGTGAGGAGAATAAATCATCTTTACCTGAATCGCGTAAACCGATTCAGGAGCAGCTGAAACTATCTGGCTATGCTGGATCGATCGTAGTAGTAGTTTGTGTCCAGGTCCAGCTAGCCATGCTGCTTCCAAAGTTTCCCCTCCGGCTGTCGAAGCTCTGCTGCAAGGTCCGGCTGAAAATGAGCACCCACGTGCCACTCCACCCACATATATGTATGACCACCCCACCCACCTATATGTATGATCGATCTCCTTCAGAACTGTGCCGCAATGCATGGGCATGGCCAGCGGCGTTGTGCCCATACGCGTGGGCTGCTCCGACTCCTAGCCTTGGATCCATGGCAATTGGCACCCACCCACAGGCCAGGCTTTGCGTTTGTAGGGTGCCGTACCGCACATTGACGCCGTGGCAGGGGCGGGGCGGCAGCGGCACGCAGTACCATTTGCTGATCTTGCTCTGCGACAAGGAGTAGATTCGTGGTTGGCCGGTCTCGGTCGATACATGGATTTGCGGATCGCGCGTTTAGGCTGTTTAACTGGTGTGGGGTAATTGGCAAATGGCAACAACCCCTCCCCTCCCTGCCCTGCCACGGAATTCAATTCCATGGCCCATTGCCATTGCATTGCAGGGTACGGATGCACGCCGGAACGGGGAACACAACCTCCTCCGGCCCGGCCGGGGATCGGGTCGGAGGGCCACCGCCGCAGGAAACTTCTCGTAGCTATTCCAGCTACAGCGCCCGGCCGGCCGGCCGCTCTTGCTCCGATCTGGCCGGCCCCGATGAAGTCGTCGGCAACTCGAGAGGTGCTAGCGGAACGCCCACCAAACCTTAGCTATCCAAGGTACCAGTATAAGGTGTGCATGCAGTGTTAGTTGAATAGTTGCCGCGCGCGATGAGGGTTGCACCTTGCACGTTAATTACGGGTGGATGCATGCCAGTGTGCCAATGACAAACACAGACACACAGTCGTACGTGCTCTCGTCGTACATACACGCGCAGATACGACGACGACGCGAGCGAGGTACCTAGTACTACGCACTAGCTTGTCGTAAATACGGTTGCGTGTGGCACGCACGGAGGGACGGTCGTCCAGCGGCCAGCTCGCCCAGCTGAAGCTAGCTGTGTGTGTAAGACCGTCCGCAGCGGGGACGGTAAAGGGAAACGCCACGACGCCAGCTCAGCCTTTACCGTCTCAAATCCTCCGCAGCGGCGAACTGGAAACGAACCCGAACGCCCGGCCGAACGCCATTTCGAGCGTCTTGGCGTTCGAACGCCATCCAGCCAGGTGGCGCGGGGCCCGCGTGGGACGCCGAGGAGAGAGAAGAGAGGGGAGAGAGAGGAGCCCGCGTGTAGCCGACGCGCGCCCGCGGCGGCGACGGAGGTGGAGCAGCGCCCCGTGGCGGCGGCGGTGGAGCAGCGCCCCAGTGGCGGCGGCGGTGGAGCAGCGCCCGCCGGCAGAGAAGCAGGGTCGCCGCCGGGGTCGCGCCTGGGCCGCGCGAGGAGGTGCCGAGCAGGGGGCCGAGCAGGGGAGGCCGGGATGCGGAGGCGGAGGTGCCGAGCAGGGGGCCGCCCGCCCGCCATGGCCGCAACAACATGCGGGAGCAGCGCCGCCGTGGGCCACCGCACGGCTCGGCCGTGGCCGGAGGAGGCGGCCGTCCCCGCGCCCGGCTCGAAGAGAAGGGCTCCGCCACCGAGAGCTTGCCCACCTCCCGGCGCTGGCCCACCTCCGCGCGGGAGCTCCGCCGCCGTCGGCCGCCGCCTGCGAGGAGCATCTCGCCATCTCCTCCCCCGAAGTACTCGCCGGCCGCCATCTTCTTCTTCTCGGCGGGGAGAATGGAGAGCAGGGGAGGGGCGATGCGGAGGAAACGAGAGCCACGGACCGCCGCGGAGCACCTCCCCCGGAGCCGCGCTCGCGGCCATGGCCGCCCGCCGCCGTGCTACTCGCCGGCGGAGAAGATGAGGAGGGGAAAAGAGGGAAAGAAAAAAAAGAAAGAGTGAGGAGAGAGAAGATGGTAGTTGGGGTGGTTGAATAAAATATAGGGGTAGTTAATATAGAGTAGAGATATAGAGAATGGATGAGTGCGGAGAAACTGACTGTAAAGTAGTGACTAGGACAGAATATTCCTTTAGGGGGATGTTTTTAGAGCACCATGAGTGCGGGTAGTCTAACAGCGTGTGTGGCCCGTAAATGAGCGGCAGGGCAGGGGCAGGGAAAAGGGTGAGCCGCATCACATGGGTGGCAGGGGCAGTTCATCGCCGTACGCGCCCCGCTGCCACTCGCTTTGCTCCCCAGCCGGCCGGCGCGGCTCGGCGCCCACACATGCGCCCGCGCCGCGCGCTCTCATTGCTCGGCGCCCACAAGTACTGATGGTCACGCGTCTACTGCACTGCACGTATAGATGCATCGTCTATGCATGCTTCTTCCTCTGGCGTGCTTATATATAAGTAGTAACAACTAATA
Source organism: Themeda triandra (assembly GCA_018135685.1). Classification (NCBI taxonomy): domain Eukaryota; kingdom Viridiplantae; phylum Streptophyta; class Magnoliopsida; order Poales; family Poaceae; genus Themeda; species Themeda triandra. Next base: position 36,732 of record JAENPR010001490.1, on the reverse strand, counting down.
ATATGCAAGCTGTACCTGTACCTCGCTCTACACATGCATGTTTATTAGTACCAACAAACGTTTTTGCTCGCTATAAAAAACGACGTACGTCTTGCTGCTGTAAACGGTCAATCATTCATATGAACAGTTTATTAAACTGACTACATATATCATCGTCACACACGCTCAAAGCCTTGCTTGTGTTAACAGTTAACTAGTGGGCCGGGATATGAGTACTCTTGCTTCTTGAATCATTCACGGTAAATTTGACAATTTTTTTTGCGACCACGCCCAAATTTTAGACGCGTTTTTCAAATTCGAGAAAAAAAAATCATTCACGGTAAGAGCCACCATACAAGCGCAGATCGATCTCATTACATTCAACTAGCTAGCTAGCCACCCGTTTTGTCTTTCAACTAGATGCTTTAAATTCATTCCTAAACTAAATCCGGAAATAAATGCATGCTTACAACGATCGAGTGCCTTGTACAGGAGTACGTAGATGTTGGGTCAAATGCATTGGTTTTTCAGGTTCAAGTGGAGCTAGTTGTGTGCACGGGAGTGGCGAACGAACGCACTCATAGTCACTACCGCTTCATGCATTGGTTTTGCGGCGCGGCGCATATGGTGGACATGGACCACATGGTGGCGGTGCCGTCTCTGTAACTACAGTTGCCATGGTCCTCTGTCCTCTCCTTGCATTACCCTAAAATCACACATCAGCAAGACATATAAGTAAAAATCGAGCGTGTCTTTTTTTTTTTAAAAAAAAAATGAACGTGTCTAACGTACGTACTCCGCCTGTACCGCATGGCCTCATTTTTTTTTAATTTTTTCTCCCTTTTTTTTGGGTCAAAGCTGCAAAGAAGGACGATCAAGTGTCACGTGCAATGCCTGCTGCACATACATATATACGTTCTCTTTCAAAAGAATTATTGTGATAGATGGTGCCATGTATATATTATTATTATTATTATTATTATTATTATTATTATTATTATTATTATTATTATTATTATTATTATTATTATTATTATTATTATTATTATTATTATTATTATTATTATTATTATTATTATTATTATTATTATTATTATTATTATTATTATTATGAGTTATACATATGTGATGAATGATGATCTACGTATCATCAATCCATATTAGTGCGTGACACATATCTCAATTCGTGCATATATGTGGTAGGTAGATATATACGGCAATCATCTTACTGAGAGAATTATATATTGTAATTTTTTGTGATAATAGAGATTTGTAATTGAAAAGACACGTGTCCAGTACACTCGTCTGTGGTATCGATACAAACACTTGTCCAATACACTCGTCTATAATATCCCTTATTACAGATGCGTGTTAGGTTGTAAACAATAAGGCTCATTGTAATAGGGACATTACAGACGCACGTTAATTTTGTGTTATCTAAACGTGCGTCTGTGATCTCTTTTTTTTACATAGTGAAGGATGAAGTACTCTTTCCTTATAAGTAATTTCTCACTACAAAAGTCTGCAAATTAAGAGCTTGTGCACGACTAAGCCAATGCTACCAAGTCACCGTTTACAGAAGTTCTATAGGAATAACCACAACTCCCGCTGAATTTACATGGATATGCCAGGACTATTACGATTAATTGTAAACCATTCGCTCTAACATGATAAAAGTCAATAGTAAAGGCAACTTAGAGAGATTTGTTTCGTGAGCAAAACTAGAGCGTCTTACATTTTGGAATTGAGGAAATATATTGGTTTAAAGGGTTTGGCGGTCAAGTTGCTGACTAATGGAATTTTTGGTTTTGTATATCTAGGTAGGGGATGGCTCTAACATGATATCTTAGTTTCTCTACCTTTCTTTACCTACCTTGTGCATTCTAAAAATCTGATACTTTTAGCTCCCAAAGTGATAGGGGATGGCTATCAATCGAAATGACTATAGATAAGATTTTGGCCACTTTATCAGGTTTTGGGTTGTAACATCCACGTTGGTTGGCTATTGTTGAAAAATAAAGTTAGTAAGATGAAAACAAATTCTCCTCTCCTGAATGAAGCATTGGGTTCTTTTATTCTTGCATAGTCTTTGATTGAGCAAATCCTTATTAGCTTTTGAAATTCAAGGTAATACTAGTTTAGTTAATTTTGTTGAGCCGCCCGTCTAGTGCTTTAATCGATACAGAAATCTAGCTACAATGACTTGCCTAGGGACAGGTACTTTGAGTCATAAAGGCATATATGCAATGAACTCCACAATCTCGCTCTTCTTAGTAGAAATTCAGGAAATTCAAGCCTTTTTTTCTTTTTGTTTCTGCCAATACTATAAAAATTCCATGTCTGTTGTACAACTTTTTTCCCTTGAAAAAGGGAAGCCTATGATGTGGGCCGAATTTAATTTGGGTCCACAAATGCCGGAAACCTAGCCCAATAAAAATAACCACACAAAAGACACGGGCCTGTGGGGGAGGTTGTAGTTTCCTGGTGTGGGGGTAATTCGCAACGCAACTCCCTCCCTGCCACGGAATTCAATTCCACGGCCCCGCCACGGGGGGCATATATGCATTGCATTGCAGCCTTGCAGGTACGAATGCACGCTGGATCGGGGAACACAACCGCCTCCTCCGATCCGGCCCGGCCGGTCAAGCAGAAGCAGGAAACTTCTCGTAGCTAGGCTACAGCGCCCGGCCGGCCGGCGGCCATTAGCTCCGATCTGGACCTGCCGGAGTCGATCGGCAACTCCATCGAGATTCGAGAGCTAGCATTGCCAATTCCCATTTACTCTTATTTATCGGGCGAGCCTCGGGGAGTAACCGGCCCGCCCACGTCGCCCCAAAAGCTGTTCGCCGTTCGATGGCTACGATCCATGCCTGTGCTTCCTTCTTGCTACTGTTGTGTCGGTCGATTTTTTTTGCCACGCGAAATACCAAGATTTTCACAGCCACTCCCTCGTTCCCGTCGTCACTGCCGCGGTAAATATCTTCCCTCCCTCTCCCGTCCTCCCCGCCTCCGTCACTCCCAACGCCGCGCCGGTCTGGGCGACAGCGGCCTCCGCCTGACGGCGCCCTTCGCGGGCGGCGCGCCGACGGCCCTCGCCCCGGCTACGGCAGCATCGGCTCGCTCCCCTTCCCCTCTCCTCTCCCTCCGTCTTGATCTAGCGCTGTCGCCTCCTCTGCCTCCCCCGATCCGGCCTCGCAGCGGCAGGGCTGCGGCTCCTCCTCCCCTCCTCCAGCTCGCCGGCGTCGTGGTGCCGCTCAGGGCGGCCGGCTCGTTGGGCCGCGCGCGAGTGGAGCCACGGTGCCAGCCTAGGGTTTCGCGTCCACCGGCAGCCGCTGGCGCAAGGCTCCTATGCCTCCCCCGTGGTCCTGCGTCGGCGCGGCACGACGGACGGCCATGGCGGCGCGGCCCTTGCGCAGTGGACGGCGCTGCTCCGTCCTGCTCCGGTGCGGTACGGCCAGATGGCGGCGGCGGCGCAGCATGGGCTGCCCCCCTCTCCCTCCGTCTCTATCTACCACCGGCCCGTCGCGGGTAGCTCCGTCTGTTCTCGAGGCCTTCGGCCCGCATTTAATTGGCCTACCTACCTTCCGTCCCCCCTCTGTTTTCTTCGGCCTTCCTGCTTCGTCGTCTCATTGTTGCCTCCATTCTTGCCGTCGTCGCCGCCGTCGCCTCCATCGCGCCTCCTCTCATCCTTGTGTCCATCTTCTGTGGGTTGTGGTGAGGGCGACCTTCCCCCCGTACTCGGTTCTCGTTTTTGTTCTTCTTCCATCCTCTTCTTCTCTGGGTTCTAATTTCGTCAGTCTCGATCGATGCCCTGTGCGTGTCTTGGGGTCTGGATTTGGCTGTTCTTTCAGGCATTGTTGATTTGCTGCGGTTCAAGTCGTCGATTTGGTTGTCGATTTGGGGATGTTAGGGTTTGGTCTTTGAGTTCCCTCGATTTCTCCTCTTCTGTGTGCAGCGCGCATCTGCGCTGCTATGTTGCCATGCCGTGCTCCCGGTGAGTTTGTCCGATTTGACTTTGGCGTCGTACGTCTTCACAATGCGTATCTGCGTCCGTCTGTTCCGGCCCTGTGGTTCCGCTGAGGATATACGGCCATGTTGTTGACATCGAAATCTATATATTTTTTTATTTTCCATTGGAGATACCTATGCTGATCTTTGTCACACCTTTTTCTACACCGATCTTTGTTTTTCAAGGCTGAATATAATTCAGTTATGCGTACAAAAGATCACTTTCCAAATTCTCTGCTCCTTTCTTGGAACCAGCACATGTCCATCAAGGCCATGCTGTCTCTTGGTCGACGGCAGCAACCTTGGTCGTTAGTTTCAGTGTTCTCTTTGTTTCCAAATTCAAAATGCATATTGTTGGAACAGACATCTGAGCTTTGGTACACACCCTTCCCCAATGCTAATTCTGATCACTTCGTCTTCAGATAACACATCCTCATACATTTGTTTATGTTGGTTCAGTTATTTTGCATCGATCTACAACTCATGCCCATAATGACACAAACGCCTATCATCGTAGCCTCTTATAGATCTACATGATATACAATTTATTTAAACATTTTTTTTATTTGTGCAGGAAAAGCCTTCGTGTTACCATTGATTGACACCTTCTATCATCCTACCTGCCCTACCTGATCTCGCCTCGCCTCTTCCACGGCCATTCAAGTACAATAATCATCCTTGAGCACTCATTATCTTAACAGTACAGACTTCATGCAAAGTACAGCTCATTCAAAACCCCACATACACAGATTGATGGAAAGGTGTCTTTGGAGGGTTACCCAAAGGTGAAGTGAAAAATCATGAAATATGTATGTACTTCTCTCCAATTAATTACTGCAATGGTATGTTGTCAACTGTAAAATCGATGTTCTTCTTTATTTCTTGCTCCCTGAACTTGCTTGTATCCTAAAAAAACCCTTCATCTCCTTTGCTACCATATGTCTCTGATGCCCTCATTTCGTTTCATGTATGTACGTATTTAGTTTGCTTGTGCATAAGGTTTGTGTTCTGGCTCAAAAATCAGAGCTTGTCTCAGTGCACTATGTTGTTTCCCTTGCCACCACTAAATACACATTTTTTGCCCATGCATTTACCGGCTAATTCCGCGCGTGATGGCTGCAGGTTGCTGTTGGTATGATGTGCATGTTAAGATTCCCTGCCTATTCATTATATCCAACTTTGGGAATTTCATATTGCCTTTTTTTGGCCAATCACCCGGTGAGTTTGGCATGTTCTTCCTTTGCCTACAGATTAGTTATACGTTAATGATTGAACTCAGTTGCCATTGTCAGCAAAGAAACATAGAATTTGAGTGAACTGCCGAGGTCAGTCAACTTTTTCCAAAATCCAAAAATATTAAACAACAGCATACGCTTATGATGATTCGTCACTTACCTAAGGCATGATCTATAGCATATAACCCTACGATCCTGCTATTTCTCGGCCATTGTTTGTTTTAGTGTCATGAGCCATTTTGATTGCAGGGCCATATGCAGCTTCCCCAGTTGGACCTATCATATATGTGCCATGATCTGCACCAGATTTGACCGCTGAATTGAGCTGCCATGATCCTGTGATGTGATCAATTCCACTTTGTTTTATAGTTCCAGAAATATTCTAAAAAAATGTTATGATGATTTTTTAATGCTCCATTCAGTAAATTATATTCTCCTCAACTTAGTGTACCGATGCTCTAGTCTTTTTTATAATTCCAACAAGTCTACCGTTTTCCTGAAAACATACTAATAATAGTAAAATAGGAGGGAAAACATCGCTATTTTTATCCTGTCCAACCTCTTTGTAATTGTTTTTCCAGACTTTGCACAAAATAATGAGCTGCCATATTAACTGATGTATTGAAACAGAGCAATTGAGCATGCCCACCAAACATATACCATCATGTATTAATTGAACTATGCTGTTCATTGTTTAACTGCCATTTTTCTGTGCTCTTATTTTCCATGATGTAGCTGCCATCTATATGCTCTAAATTAGTTTCCATCTACTGCAGCTTGCACTTGCAGCTTGCACCAGGACTGATGCTAAGATAGCTGAGATGATCTCTTTAGTTAGAAGTGTTCCAGCCTTTGGGTCATATATATTGCCTGCAACTTTAGTTAGTTATGTTCCAACGTTTCAGGCTTTTGCCTATATATATTTCGTGCAGCTTCTACAATTAGTGAAGTTCTACACTTTTGGTTGCCTACTGCCTGTTGCGACATTGCACTAGAGCTATCTTCTCTTAGGAAATGATTTCATAGTATGTATTTGATGCCTTAAAATATAAGGTAGGGGTCAGTGATGCTAAAAAAATTTGTAAAGTTTCTCTAAGCTCTTATCTTTCTTTCCCAAGACATTGTTGTGTATGTACAGTTAGTCCTCCCACAGTGTTATGGTCTTCACTAATAAAAATATTATTATTTGCTATTTAATCTCATTGAAGACTTGCTCTGTCCTTAAAAAAAAGGCCCATGTTGGTTTCCATTACAACCCTCTATAAAAGGCCACTCGCCAACAGTTTTTGTGTACAGATTTAACATCAAGTTATTGCATTGCTTCAGTTTAAAAAAAAAGTGCTATGTTGAAAGCCTGTTTGTCAAATTATCTCATATATATTGTTCATGCAGGGAAAATATTGCCTCGATGAATCTTATGTTTTTGCACTGGTTTAGTTTTTTTTCTGTGTAAATACATATAACCTATTATGCATATTAATTCGCTTCCTGTAAGGTCCCTAACATATATTTGCATATTTTGGCTAAAATAATTACTAAGGTTATGTCATGCCAATTTCGTCATCCCTCGACTTTTATCTTTGAATGTTCATATGTTTGTTGCGTCAATGCTAACATAGGCATAGTTCCAATTTTGTGCAGGAAGTCAAAACAGGTTATGTCAGGGCTGGAAGGATCCAACTACTAACACAGAATTTCAACTTCATGTTCTCTTCCGCTATAAGCTGTAGTGACACAGTATCAGTTCACAAAATATAAGGTACCTCATATATCTTTGCATATCCTTGGTGTCTATTTTACGGGCTAAAATAATTCTTAGATTTCTGTAATGCTAGTGGCTCCATAAGTACATTTTTACATGCTTCAAATTAGACAAGATTGATATGATTATTTTCCCAATGCTAAAATAAGACAGGTTCCATGTGAATGTTGGAAGCATCCAGATGGTGTTTCCGTTTTTCTAATACATATGTCTTCTAATATAAGCACCCTGGCCTAATGCGCTTCTATTTTATTTAACCAAAGCCCTTGCCAATTCTCTCTTAGAATTTGTGCTGTGATAATGTTGTGTTCCCTTGGTCTTGCTGTTACTTTTCTTGCCAATTATTACTTCATGTGCTGCTCTATGAATTTTGATTTTTTAGGTTCCTCAAATGCAGGCAAGCACATAAATATATTCTAGGTGTAATTAACTAACGCTTAGGTCTAGATAAGTTCTTAGTTGTCACATAGCTATTTGCTTCGTCTGACTGCTTGGTGATTGCTTTGACTAATTTTAGTTTTTGTGGAACATATCTGAAATTTGTTTATTGCATTTCATTAGCTGGGTTAGGGGAGATGTGGTTTTCTATCTAATATTGGCCGTAGCCGATCTATACAGGAACTTTGGGCGCCTTATTTTTTTAGGCATGCATGCAAATTGGTCTAATTCATCACGGTTAATTGATTGGTGTTCTGTTCCTATTTTGCTTGAAATGAAGGCAGAAAATGACAGACCCTGAAAGGCCAGAGGATGGGTGGTTCAAAAAGGACTGCTGCTTACTGTTTTGACTGTAGTTTGGGTAAGGCGGTTATCATTTTAGTTTTCTGTGCTTCTTTTTAACTTGAATGAGCATTGAGACACAGCCATATTTACCGTCCTTTATATCCTATTATGCACAGGAACCTACACCTTCTGCAGCCATGGACACTTACGTGTATAAAGATCTCACAATTCTGAGAGATGACACTTCTATCCCACTGGAAAACCTCTACCTCGACCACGCCGTAGTTGCAAATTTCCCAGAAACTGCCAGAGGCAGCTTCACAGCTGATGACATCATGCATTCTATTGAGCAAAATTTTCATTTCAATATACATCCACAGAGAGTACTACCGAATGGTGGAATCTTATACAGCCTGCAACTGCAATCCACCGCGAGCTTCTACTCAGCAGAGGATCCATTCCACTCACAGAGTGTAATTTAACCCTGCAACCATGGAATACAGAGTATGGATCCTTCACTGTTCCATTCTCCAGCCAGCCACCGGCCCTACGAAAATCTGATCCTGATGAACTTAAATGGAATATGGCGAGCTCATCGTCATTCCAATCTGTTGATGACCACTTCTACATAGATATTACTGGGGTTCCACCGCGTCTCTGCAACAACACAACAATCAAGAAATTACTATCAGATTACTGCACTCTGACAAATATTTCCATAGCCAATTATCACTGCTCAGCTGCAGGATATGCACCGAAGAGCACGTTCATACCACGAAATGCTCATCTAGGTGTCAAAACAACATAAACCAGAAGGATTGTTTCTCAAGATATGGCGCATTTGGTACAGGATATACCCTGATGCAGAAGAAGCTCAGTTCCAAGATCAAGTGCAGACGGAAAGCCCTCTAGGTAAAAACAAACACCTATCTTCTAGACTAACACATTACTTCTGAGGTATTCCATTTACATAATCATCATCATGTCCACACACGGACTAATGTGCCTCTAACAACCTGTAGCAAAAGAAATAGAAGAACGAGCTGCTCTTCTGGCTTGTGTCGATCCTGAGGATATAGTTCCTATAGACTATGTGCCTCCACCCTACTGAACAGGTGCACCCTACCCTCTCCATTCCTTTGATAGTTTAATCAACATGCTGTACTTACATAGTTACCATGTTCAAAGTACTATCAACCTCTCTAAATCCCAATCGTATGACAGGCAATCATCCTATGACAGGCAGCCGATATCAACGACAGACCAGGACTACATGCTGAATCCACGTAAGATCGTCAGCAAGCATGTTATATGTATAATTAAACCCGTCCCTAGAAACTTATATTGTAACTTCAATGCAACGCTACGCCCTACCAAGTATCCATGTTCCATCCGCCTGTGTCTTAACCGCAGATGCTAAACCAAAAGACCATATGTACATATCTGTAACCCATAAGCCTATAAGCTAGGCTAGCCACTATGTTTGTATGAAACTATAGCTGTACATGTGTGTTTATGTACATATATATTAGTCTGTACTTGAGTATAAGTACTAAGTACGAGTTACTATTATTTCCGAAGAGCTTTTGTTGTTAACTACAACAAACAACCTTTTCTTTACTCATTCCCCTTGTACTACAGCTTAGAACCAGTGTTAGACTACCGCGGAAGTTACTCTCACTGTAAAAGTAATTATTACACCTTCATTGCATATTTTTGACTAATTTTACAGTGCTCTTCTTCGGTTCTTTGACCACGCGCGCAATGGCGCGCGCGATTTACTAGTTTCATATTTGGCCGGCCGGCATCGATCGGACCCTAGCCCCACACTAATTAGTTGCTTTGCCGCGCGCGCGCCGATGAGGTCGGATGCATGCATGATGCATATATGGATGCCAATGACGACAGTGAGTAGTACGTCGTTGTCTCGTCGTACGTATACGCGCAGGTACGACGACGACGACGCGAGAGCGAGGTAGGTACAGGTCGTCGTCGTAAATGCAGTCGCGCGCGTGTGGTGTGCCCAAATGGCCATGGCAATACGATCCAGTTGCGGTTATCCACTCTAACAGCACGTCTGTCATGCATGCTTCTTCCTCTGGCGTGCTTATACATTTAAGTAATAATTAATTACTCATATGCTGTACCTCGCTCGACGCTCTACATGCATGTTTACTACCAACAACGTTTTTGTTTGCTGCTGTAATGATGTACGTTTTGTTGTACTGGGGCTGGGCAAATGTTCGTACATTGCAACGGGAACATTGTTGTCACAATAATATATATGCGTGTGTTGTGTTGTATCAAAAAAAGATACTGCGAGCATGATGTACGAAAATCAACCTTATGTAAGTCTTCATAAAAGATAAATATATAGATATAACTTAAGTTTTGATGTGAAACTGGAGCAATGAAGTTTGTACTCTAAGAACTTGCCTACCGTAGCACTCATTGGTAGATCCAAGATGACATTAGGGGAGGGTGGGAGGCTAATCCATGAAGTTCAGGCTCAAGGGAGGAGGACGGGGGGGGGGGGGGTGCTGTGCCCCCTGGACCCGCCACTGGGTAGCACTTTCTTGTCCTAAGGCCTTTTTAAGTTGCGTAAAGTTGTAAAGGTGAGGTGCGGCAACCGACAGTTAGTAGTGTCGGCAAGCGGTAAAACGTCGTCCATGGGCTACTGCTTTTTGACGTTGTAAAACGTCCTCCATAGACTGCAGCTTTTTGACTGATACTGCTTGCATTGATTTGGTAGCGGCACACAGACGGTGGACATAAATGAACCACACACGGTGGTGTTGATGAAGTTGTTACCCAGTTCATGTTTGGATAGGGACTTGAATTAGGAGAAAGCTGCATGAATCTCGCCCTCGAGGTTATTGGCTGAGAGATCGAGGGCGCGTGTAGCACTAGGAACGCCGCGGGGTCGATCCCGGAGTTGAAACAACTTGATCTTTCCATCAGTGTTTCAGGTTACTCCAAAGCAATAGTCACATATGCTGGTAGTCTTCGACCAGCTGGACAGCACCTCCGGATCACGAAGGCATGCGAGCAACGCGTCCGCCTCGGTGGTGGTGAGGATCCTACGGTGGCGACGGCAAGGACGCCAAACACGAGGGCCAATGTGGCGGCAGGGTGTGGCATCGGCACTGATGGTTTTGGAGACAGAAGTGTGCTGTTGTCTAGCGATGCAACATGCGGCAGGTGGTGGTGTCAGCAAGTAGGCAAGATGAGGTGCGAAGAGGGGCGCGCAAGATGTAGGTAGCGAGGGTGGTTCGAGATACCAGGTGAGGTGCAGGGGGGGGGGGCTGTGCCCCCCGGACCCGCCACTGGTAGCACTCCTTGTCCCAGGTCTTTTTTTAGTTGCGTAAAGTTGTAAAGGTGAGGTGCGGCAACCGGTAGTTAGTGGCGTCGGCAAGCAGCGAGGGCTGCTGCTTTTTGACCCGTTAAAACATAGTCCGTGGGCTGCTACTTTTTGACGTGGTAAAACGTCCTTTGTGGGCTTGGTGCTTTTAGACGCGGTAAAACGTCCTCTTGCTTTTTTGATGCGGTAAAACATGTTTCGTGGGTTGTTGCTTTTTGAGGCGGCAATGTCCGTAGAAAAATCGTCGATTGCTTATCTCGTATGCAGCATGTTCTTTACGATCTTCTTCCACGAAATGATTAGTAGAACGAGGTGACGAACAACATTATTAAGAAAAAGAAGCGCTTAGCAAAACACAATTTATATGACTGCATTTCCTAATGGGATAGCTTTTCGATAATTGTCCTCCACTAACCATTCCAGCACAGGGCGTCACATCATATCCTATTGCATCCTGACTCGCAAGCCGATACCAAGCACTAGCTTCCTGTCATTTCAGTTCCCCGAAAACACTTCCCCTAATATATACTAGCGTGCACGGAATCCGCTCAATTGCCCATTGTTACAAAACAAGGTTACTAAGGGGAAAAAAAATATTCTCTTGAATTTGTATCGGGTTCTTTTATTCTTTCATCTTTAGTTGAGCAAATCTTTTTTTTTAACTTCTGAAATTAAAAGTAATCCTATTTTCGTTAATTTTGTTAATCCGCATGTCCAGTGCTTTTAATTGATAAAGAAATCCAGCTGCTACGACGTAGAATCTAGTGAAAAGTACTCTGTGTCCCTAGAAATTCAGGCGTGGCTCATTTTTTTTTTGAGGGGGGCTCATTTTTTTAATACTACGAAATTTGATATTTCTTTTGAGTTTTTTTTGGGTTCTACGAAAATTCGATGTTCATTGCACAATTATATTTTTTTTCTTGAAAAAAAAAGAAGAGAAAAGCCTATGGTCTGGGCCGAATCAAATTTGGGTGCGCAATGCCGGAAGCCTGGCCCAATAAGAGTATGAACACAAAGACACAGGCCCAAAGGACTTGTAGATCCGAAGTTTCTCACCGTCCCCCTTCGTCTTGCCCCAATGGCCGCCACCCCGCCGGCTCCGGCGCCGCCGCGCATCCTCCTCGCCGGCGACGCGCACGGCCGACTCCACCAGCTCTTCAAGCGCGTCAAATCGGTAGCTACCCCTCTCCTCCCGCCATTCTCTCTTCCTCCTCTCGCTGGCGCCGCCGGTCCGTGACACCGGTGCGCTGCCCGCCCGCAGGTGAACCAGTCGACGGGGCCGTTCCACGCACTGCTCTGCGTGGGGCAGTTCTTCTCCCCCGAGGGGGAAGCCGAGGGCGCGCCGGGGGACGTCGCCGACTACCTCGAGGGGCGCGCTTCCGTGCCCATCCCGACCTACTTCACCGGCGACTACGGGCCCTCGGCGCCCCGGCTGCTGTCCAAGGCCGCCGCTGGCGCTCGCGGGTTCGCACCCGGCGGCATCGAGATGTGCCCCAACCTCTTCTGGCTTAGGGGAAGCAACCGCTTCACCCTCCACGGTGTGTTTTCTGGCTAGTCTTCTGCTGCTATTTCATTATATACAAGGCCTTCAAATTTTGCCACCGGCTAGAGATTTTTTTTGACATAGAACACTGTGGAGTTAATCTGAGTCTTGCCCTGTATCACACTCATGCAACTAAGCAGGACTCGCCTCTCGTGGTTCAAAATACTTATATTCGTTTACTAGTAAAAATACATCCTTGTTACAAATAATATGGAACTTCATTGAACAATGTGTAGTGATGCCTGAAAGGCTGAATGTGAACTGATTTAGTCTCACCTTTCCTCTAGCACATCCATATATAATGTTTCCTTTGCTGTTTGTAGGTTTGTCGGTGGTTTATTTGTCAGGGAGGAAGGGACTAGGAGGGCCTGGCTGCTACAGCCAGGATGACGTGGATGCCCTGCGGGCTCTTGCAGAAGAGCCAGGGATTGTCGATCTGTTCTTGACATATCCTTTTTTTCCCCATTACTGTTCCTTCCACCACCTGCTAGTATTAATATTTCGTTGATATCTGTTAACATCTATTCTGGATGTATCACACTTGGGTTCCCTTGACAGTAATGAGATTGCACTAACGAATGGCCAACTGGAGTGACCAGTGGGGCTGACATTTCCAATGTTCCTAATCAGGTTTTGGATCCTGATGGATATGATCCTATTGTTGCCGAATTGGTTGCTGAGATTAAGCCAAGGTTTGGTTCTGACTTCATAGTTCATACACAAAAAGCAAATGATTATTGAGAAAATCAACTTAAAGCATTAACATGCAGCTTCTGTATGGCTGTAATGCTGATATTGTACAATGATATTATTATAATATTTATAATATATACTCAGTTTCTGACTACTTACTTAACCAGATCAGTGGTTTGTGCATTATGTAGCAGAAGACAGAATGTATGCTGACCCAGATTTGTGACATCGTTTGGTTCATGCAGATATCACATTGCTGGTACTAAAGGTGTCTTTTATTCAAGGGAGCCATATGTCAATGATTCTGCTGCGCATGTTACCCGCTTTATTGGACTTGCTAATGTCGGAAACAAAGACAAGCAGGTACTTATATACAGATCAAACCAACTTCTTCTTATTCAAAATAATAAAGAAAATCTGTTCGTTCATGTACTACCTATTTATCCTCTATCGTAATTTACTCTATCCATTCACAAGTGATATGGACATGGACATGGTCCCCAGAATGCAATTTTGACTACTATTTTTTTTGTTGTAATGTGTTTATAAAGCATAGCAAAAGTATCTGTTTTGAAACTACTTTTCAAGACAAACCTACTCATATCATTTTCAAATACAAATTCAATACATAAAAGGTAATTTGAATCAAATTTTGAAATAGTAGACTGTACTGCACACAACCCAAAACGTCACTTATTTATGACTGGAGGGGGTATGGTTCAAGACTTCCCTTGTTCCCTCCAAGCTATACAAATCATTCAGGCATTTTTATTATCAGTATTCAGTACGTGTCAAAGCACTAATTGCTTTCCAGTTATATGTTACCTACTAGCCAAAAAATTCTACTTCAAATATGCTGCTTCACTGATAGATTGTAATTACCTAGCAATTTAAGTTATTGATTGTGTACTTTTTGCATATTTTTTTCAGAAATTTATTCATGCGATTTCTCCTACTCCAGCATCTGTCATGTCCAGTGCTGATATCCATGCCAAGCCTCCAAATGCTACGTTGTCACCATATGTTGGTCCAGCAAAATCAGTTCCTATTGAAGAAGCTCCAAAACGTCCAGCTGAGAACACTGATTCGCAATATTGGCGTTATGATGTCAAGCGGCAAAGGCATGGGGAAGCTGGTGGGGGTGGATTGTGTTTCAAATTTACATCCTCAGGATCCTGTCAACGAGGGAGTAAATGCAATTATAGGCATGATGAGGAAGCAGTGGAGCATTATCAGAGAAATGTCTGTTTTGATTTTCTAAACAAAGGGAAATGTGAGAGGGGCCCAGAGTGCAAGTTTGTTCACAGCCTTTCAGGGGAGACTGCTCTGAGAGATGCAAGACCTCGCAGGTGAGAAAAGCAGTACACAATCTCTTTTCTGCCAGTCTGACTCCATAGGGATGCTTTTTGTGCTGGTATTTACCTCATTCTATATTTTTCAAACTCCAGTGAAAGAAGAGCTGTGGAGAGCAGTTGCTGGTTCTGCTTGTCGAGTTCAGATGTTGAGTCACATCTTGTCATTAGCATCGGAGAAGGTTACTACTGCACACTTGCAAAGGGGCCACTTGTTCCAAATCATGTTCTAATGATTCCTGTTGAACACTGCCCCAGTACATTGATGATGCCTCCAGAAGCAGAGGCAGAACTTGGGAGATATAAGACTGCTCTGGGTAAGTACTTTGAGAAGCAAGGAAAGACTGCAGTTTACTTTGAGTGGGTTTCACCGCGCTCCCACCATGCAAACCTGCAGGTATGGACACCTCTCACCTGATATGGAACTTACATTTGTGCAGAATCTCTGCAATAACTATGCTACATGGTAATCCTCCCAATTTCTTGCATAGGTTGTTCCTGTACCATTGCCTAAAGCAGACGCTGTTAATAAAATATTTCATCTAGCAGCAAAAAAACTGGGATTTGAATTCTCTACGGTGAATCCAGGTGACTCTTTATGCCTTTTTGCTTCCGCCTTTTGGTTGTTTGATTAAACAAAAGAAAATACAAAGAAATATCTTCTTCATTACATAGTAGTCAAAATTTGCAATTTTCTGAAACATAACACATATTGCTTGTCACACATTGTTGATAATTTAACCTTATACTTGTTCAACATTATTTAGTATGTCATGCTGATGTATTACTGTCATACATGATTTCAAGAGTTAAGATGGCCTTCATTGTTGAAGCTCACAGGAGTAAAGGTTCAAACTGTCGTATTCTTTGTTGAATATGAAGTACGATGACCAGTTGCTTTAACATTCTCTGTTGGTGATTTGATCAGATTGAACTTTTGTTTAATTAACAATTGACCAGAACTAGCTTTGAAATGTGTTATAGCTCTTCCAGAGTTTTTTTTTTTCAATTTCATTACTTATTATGCTTTGGCCCTCAGTAAATGATACACATTCCATTTCTGTCGCCATTGATGTCTGGTTTGTTTTTACAGATGGTGCAAAAACAGCTAGAGAATCATTGATGTCTCAGTGCGAAAGCAAATCAGGCCTGTTTTATGTTGAGCTCCCAGAAGGTAGAATTCTCTTGCACACGGCAGACAGTAATGAGAAGTTCCCTGTGCAGTTTGGACGCGAGGTATGACATGACCATTGTTAGCCCATGTTTAGCTTGAAATGACAAACTAGTTGAAATTCGGAGGAAGTAGTGAAATGGCAGTAAACTAACAGCTGTCCGTCTCCCCTTTTCATGGCCACAGGTATTAGCGGGACTGCTAAGCATGGCAGATCGCGCAGATTGGAGGAACTGCAAGATTTCAAAGGAAGAAGAGATTAAAATGGTGGACGATTTCAAACAAGGTTTCCACAAATTTGATCCCGCTGAGTGAAAACCATGCTGTGCGCCTGTGCTTGGTTTTTTTTTTTTTTTTTTTTTTTTTTGCTTAGTGTTCCTTACTGAGTAGAAAACAGAAACCCACATTTGCAATTTGTAGCCTAATTTTGAGGTCACATTTGTATTTCTGAGAGATGGACATTATATGAAGCACTAGAATGTAACATTTTCCAATGCGGCAATTGTTGTTTTATATAAACGCACTCTGGGACGAATGCACTTTGGTTCAGCGAGATGTTGATTTCGGATAAGACCCATTTCAGCCTGTTGGACATCACCATGGATGCTACGGAGTATTCTTGTAATATAACATAAACAATGTTTCAAAACAAAATTCCTATTTGGTCGCAAGCACTGCTTGCTGAGATAGTGGGTGCTGATTTAGTCCAAAACGCAGTCTTCCTTCCATCGTTGGGAGCTTCAGGAGGTGTACTTCTTTCAGCCTCAGATAGGTTCTTCCAGCTAGACAGTGCCCATGCCACACAGAACACAATTTCGGCTACGCTGACCATGTTAGCTGATAATGCAAAGTGGTCCATCACCGGGGTTTACGGCCCACAAACTGACATTGACAAATACTTGTTCATGCAAGAGCTAACTCAACTCAAACAGCATATGCTCAACGAATTGCTACTGTTGGGGGACTTCAACCTCATCTACAGAGCACAAGACAAGAGTAACAATCGTGTTAACTTACAGCTCCTGAATGGTTTCAAAGCAACGATTGACAACCTGTCGTTGATGCCAATTGATCTGCAAGGAAAGAGATTCACTTGGTGCAGTGATCAATCGAACCCAACAATGACAAAGATTGATCATTTCTTCGCTTCGCCGGAATGGCTGGGAGTTTTTCCAAGATCACACTTGCATGCCCTTGCATCACTTGGTTCGGACCATTGTCCGTTGTTCCTTCAGGGAGACATGAGATACGACTTCTATAGAGGTTTCCGATTTGAGGCGCACTGGATCGGTTGGCCGGAGTTTCTAGAAACTGTACAGGAGGTATGGGAGAAACCGGTAAACACTCAAGACGCCCTTCTGCGCTTTCATGTCAAACTAACGCGCACGGCGAAAGCTCTCAAGCTTTGGAGGAGGAAGCATTTCAGCAATTGGAAGATTAGATGGGCCATTCTCAACATCGTCCTCTCGAACATTGAGCGGGCTCAGGAAGAGAGGGTGCTGTCCCCGGACGAGCAAGCTTTCAAGCGATACCTCAAGACCAAATCTCTGGGAATGGCGGCAGTACAAAAGAGCAGAGCAAGACAACATTCTCGCCTGACTTGGATCAGGAAAGGAGATACTAATACCAGATTTTTCCAGTTGCATGCTAGCGCAAGAAGAAGAAAGATTTACATCCCATCGCTTGTGGGACACACTGGTACGGCAGTTTGCCAAGATGACAAGGCCAAGCTTATACACGAACATTTTTCGCAAGTCATGGGTACGCCGACCACCAGGACCAAGGCAATAAACTGGGAGGCTTTGGGTTACACTAGACACGATCTTCAAGAGCTAGATGCCCCTTTCACGATGGAGGAGATTGAAAAAGTTGTCAAGGAGATGCCATCAGAAAGATCACCCGGCCCGGATGGCTACATCGGCCTTTTCTACAAAAAATGTTGGACAGTGATCAAGGAGGATCTTACACAAGCCATTTCCAGTTTCTACTCCCATAGGACTGGTCGCTTGAACCTGATTAACGAGGCCAATGTTGTCTTACTCCCAAAGAATGAAGTGGCGGCAACGATTTCAGATTACAGACCCATCAGCCTTATAAATAGTGTAGCAAAGATAATCACTAAGCTATGCTCCTCACATGAAGGACTTAGTATCCAATGCCCAGAACGCTTTTATTAAAAAACGATGCATCCATGATAATTTTATCTACTCACAAAGAGTGATCCAGCTGCTACACAGAAAAAAGAAACAGGCGCTCTTCATTAAGCTTGACATCTCCAAAGCTTTTGATTCCATCGGTTGGTCTTTTCTTTTAGAGGTCATGGAAGCGATTGGTTTCAGCAACACGTGGAGGGACTGGATAGCTGTTCTTTTGGGTTCTGCGTCGTCCAAGGTTTTAGTTAATGGTCAGCCCACCCAAGGAATCAGGCATCAACGAGGTCTGCGACAGGGTGACCCGTTGTCACCGTTACTCTTCATTTTGGCGATTGACCCACTGCAAAGAATCATCGAGTTGGCGGCGGATCGAGGCATCCTAAAACCAGTGTTACCAAGGGCAGCCAAACTGAGATGCTCACTCTATGCTGACGATGCAGCCATTTTCGTGAACCCTCGGCTGATGACCTGCAGAGTCTCCATAAAATCCTTGATTTTTTTGGAGAGTGCTCAGGCCTCAAGATCAATATGACAAAAACTGAAATCTACCCAATAAGAATAGATGAGGCGAGCTTACAAAATGCTATTCAAAACTTCCCGGGAAAGATTTGCAGATTTCCGGGTAGATATCTGGGACTTCCCTTACACATTAGAAAACTACGAAGAATCGAGGCTCAACCACTGCTGGACAAAATTGGGGCTAGACTGCCAGGTTGGAAAGGAAAATTCCTCACTACGGCTGGAAGAGAAACCTTAGTCAAAACAGTGCTGTCATCTCAACCGATTTACCACATGACAGTGTTCCCAGAGCACAAGTGGCTGATTAGGAAAAGGGAACTGCTCCGGTACTCCCTTCTAAAAAAATTGCACGAATCTTAAAGCGTCCACTTGAATCCCGCCTGGGCCTTGTGCCGTCCAGGTCCAGCCCGAGTCCAGACCAAGTTCACTTAGGAGGGAACGTTCCGTCATGCCGCCCGTCAACCTCGTTCGTCCATCCGTCCGTTCCTGAAGCCGCACCAGAATCCCAGTCTCCGTCCATGGCCATCGCTACTCCTCCAGAAAAATCAACGTGACTCACCTCCGGTCTCCGTCCGCCGCCATCGCTACTCCTCTTCTTGATCTATTTCTTCGATCCATGGCACAAGGTGCAACAAGGGTGCAGCTGATGGTGAAACTTCCAAAATCAAGAATTGGAGTAGATGCTAAAACCTTGACATGAATGGCTCCCCGATCTGGCAGTAGCAGTCTAGTAGATGTGCAGTTCCTGAATTGCTCAAGCAAATATGCAGTCTTTCCTAATTCGATTAGTTAGATTTGCAGTTTCTGAATGCGCCTGAATATATATTATATTTCAGAATCCTACAATGTTAGATTTACTTCACATAGCAATGCGTTTGCATGTGTGAGCCTGAAACATGTGACTATTGTTTTTTTTTGAGGGAACTGGAGGGGCCAAAGGCCTCTACAGGAATTTATTAATTAAACAACAGTAAACAGAGTAGTACAACAAAAGCCCATCAGGGAACAAAAAAGAGAAAAGGAAAATAAGAAGAAGCAACATGTGACTATTGTCCTTGTAAGAAACTTTTCAATCGTTGGTCTGCTGAAACCTGATGCATGTGTTACCGCAGTTATAGTTTATTATGTGTAAAATCATATTGCATAGGAAGCATATGAGTACGTTCACAGATTCAAATGCTTCCAAAGAGAGTGGCGCGTTAAAACTTGGTATGGAAATTGTGTTCAGCGACGTAGGTACTTGCATTAATCGGAAGACAACTCTGACATTCAGTGTCAGGATGAGATGTTAGGCATGGGCACAGTTTCGAACTTGTGATCTTTGTAGTGTTACTGAGCAATCCGGCCCATCTCTCTGTGCAAGTAAAATCTATGCCAGAAATTGGTTCTGATATACATTTACAGTTGAAACTGTGCCAATACTAGCTCTGAAACCTGGAAGTTGGTCGTACTTAGCACTATTACAGATAGTGATGGAATGCCACCAGACTGATCACAAAGAGCAGCATCCCCAGTTGACCTTTGGCAAACAATTTGCTGTTTTTTTTAACAGAGTTTCCACCTAACTTTCTATGCAATCCAAGAAACAGGCACTAGTCGTTATGCACCAACAAAAAAACACTGACATGCTACCCAACCTTTACTACTTTCCCTTCTCCAAGAAACCTTTACTACTGATAGTCCACCAAAACTGGAAGGTATGCATCGACATGACACAAGACAAGAAGCTACTGCTATAGCATTTTGCTTCCTCTATCTATTAATCAGTTATTCAGTTCCTTAAATTCAAGGAGTCAAGGTACAAACAAGATCGCTAGAACGCATAAATACTGTAAAATTGCCATATCCCCACAATACAGGGCAATGGGAGGAGCAAAGATAAAGAAGCACATGATTTCAGAGGGGACAGATCTATTGCAAATGATAGCAAAAAAACAACATCAATCTGTCGTCCTAACTATGCATACATAAAGCCTACTTCTCTTTATCAGAAACCTCATTGAAAGATTGGTCAAGGTATTCTGCTAGGCTCAATCCTGATGTTTTAATTTGGCTTTGAGCAGGTGTTTCCTTCTTTTGCGCAGCGATTCTGGAAGCCAGGACTTGTTTGGTGAATTTGAATAAGAACCTCGACCTCAAGGACCAGAATGTGAGCCCCATATTGAGGTGGAGCGCGAGGAGGAGGTCCTTGGTATCCTGACATAGGATCCTGGAACTGCATCGTACTTCGCCATGGACTGCTCCCTAGTGCATCTTGTGGCATCGGGGATGAAGAGTGAACTTGTGATGGTATATCATATATGCTGCTGGTGTGGAGGGTGATAGTTGCTGTCATAGTAAGTACGACACCAGCTAGCAATCCGGAGAAAGCAGTAGCAGCCAGAAGCAGAGCAGCTGCCTCTGCCTTAGACTGAACATCAGGTTGCGATGGAGTTGGAGACGATGAAAACGCCTAGTGCCTGAGACCTGTTATCCATCGCAGCTGTGGCATATGCCACCTCGACTAGCTGTCCTTCCGATGAAGCTAGTACAGTCATTTTTTCAGGAGTCCAAAAGAACACAATAGTCAATTTCATTACTTCGCATATACTCACTAAGGTGAACGTTGATCAGTATAATCGCCAAGGTCAACAGTCGCAATGTGATAACCTCTATAGAGAGCTTAGGAAAACAAGAAGAAAAGCAAAACAATCACCCTTGAATATGAATATACATACATATTGAACTGTAACCGTTCCAATAAGCTATGGTTCATGTGTTCCAAACTCCAAACAAGGACGAGATGGTCGAATACACGCATTGGTCGTCGTCCCGTGTCCCACGGTGACTGACGTGTGAACAACGGCATGCAGGCGGCGTGTCGTCGATGGAGCTGTTCCTGCACAAGTTCTTCCCGCAGGTGTGGGACGATGGGGATGCGGTGGCTGGTGGTGGATCCTTCCTCCACAACAGACGCCGCGCCTGCCGCCACGTCAGGTACACGTGCGGCGGCACCCACCCGCCGGCGGCGCCGCGCTTGCCGTTCTGCTCTTCATCGTCGTCGTCCCCCATCTCCATCTCGAACAGCAGCGCCGGCGGCTCCGCGTCGAAGCGGGCGGCCACGCGGGCACCTCGGACGGGTGCCGACGCTGCCACCTGCCGCTGCCCGAGAATCGCCGCCGCCGGCTATGCACATGCACGACGGGACGCGAAGACCGAATAAATGGGATCGTTGTTTTTTTAGGATGAATCGGATTGAGTCTGGTGCGACTTCAGGAACGGACGGACGCACGAGGTTGACGGACGGCGTGACGGAACGTTCCCTCCTAAGTTACTTGGTCTGGACTCGGGCTGGACCTGGACGGCCCAAGGCCCAGGCGAGATCTAGGTGGGCGCTTTAAGATTCGTGTAATTTTTTAGAAGGGAGTACCGGAGCAGTTCCCTTAGGAAAATTGACAGGCTAAGAAGGAGTTTTCTATGGCAAGGTGAGACGCCAGACAAGGTGTATGGGGGGCACTCTTTGGTAAATTGGCCGATGACTTGCAGACAAAAAATAAGGGAGGACTGGGTATTCTAGATTTAGAACGTTTTTTCAAATGGTTACACAAAGAGAGAGCTTGGAACCAATTAGAGTTGCCATGTGACCAACGTGATCGAGATCTGTTCGCGGCCTCTACAACAGTTACTGTTGGGAACGGGAAGATAGCAAGTTTCTGGACATCGACCTGGCTAGAAGGCAACACTCCGAAAAACTTGGCACCGAACCTGTTCAGGAAGACAAAAAGAAAGAAAATTTCTG
This sequence comes from Themeda triandra, assembly GCA_018135685.1. NCBI lineage: Eukaryota > Viridiplantae > Streptophyta > Magnoliopsida > Poales > Poaceae > Themeda > Themeda triandra. The sequence continues at coordinate 14,455 of JAENPR010001490.1, read as the reverse complement.
TGCATGATGCCCTTAGGAACAACAAGTGGGTGGAACACGTTCTGCCGATTCAGTCACATGGGGAGCTAATGGAGTATGTTCAACTGTGGGAGAGGGTGGCAACAGTCCAGCTACATGAGGAAATTGAAGACTCCATCCGGTGGAAATGGACTCAAAATGGGGAATACTCTACGAAAAGTGCTTACCAAATTCAGTTCGAGGGCTCCTTTACCAAATGTCGGTTCTTCGCGTGGACACTCCTACAGGGAAAGATACTAACGGCTAATAATCTCGCTAAGAGGAACTGGCCACATGATCCAATTTGTAAATTGTGCCGGGTTCATCCGGAAACACCCACACACCTCTGCAAAGACTGTCATTTTACCAAACAAGTATGGGAGGCTCTACAACGTTACCTCCAGTTAACGGTCCTCAGTACAGTGGATATGTCGGGATCCATTCACAAATTTTGGCGCAAATGTAGACAAAATTCCAAAAGGACCAGAAGAAAAGCTTTGACGGGATCATAATCTACTTTTGATGGAATATCTGGAAGGAAAGGAACAGAAGAACTTTTCAACAATCTGCATTGCAGCCAGATAAAGTAGCTCTTATGTGTAAAGATGACATCGCTCAGTTTGCTGGTGCTTCGATTTTACAGGTTTAGTGGTCCTGGCATAGTTTCTGTTTTTCTTATTCTTGTAAGGGGTGGGAGTGCCTGCTATTGGCTCCATGTTGTAGTTTTTCTCTCCGTTTCCAGTAGGATTGTGAGTAGCGATCCCCAGTTTTTTCTCTCTTTTTTCAGTTGCAGAGTCGTTGTAACCTTTTGTTTTTTTCTTTGTATCGTCTAATATAATACGGCAAAGCTCTTGCCGCCTTTCTAAAAAAAAATGCACAAGCTAATCAACTGTAAGTACTCTATTCTCTCCGGTTGTGGCACTAATGGGATAAGTACTACGGCCATTTTGTTGCACCTGTCAGGCATTTCGCCCCTCCCGTAGTCCCGTGTGACATCTTCGTCAGCGCTTTGGAGCTTTGAGATCGCCGCTATCATCCAAAGCACTTTTAATTTCATCATCAGTGAAGTCCCCTAGCACTAGCAGAATATGATTCTTCTCAGTTGTACACGTGGTTGGAAATGTTTGTATTTCATTGTACCTGGTTCTAGTTAAAAATCAACGCTGCTGTCCTGATGTGGGAGCTCTCCATTCTGGAGAGGGGTGCTTTGGGCAGCTCAAGCTGCTTGGCATGGGGTTAAATGGGTAGTTGGAAATGGGGAGAAAGTCGGATTCTGGGAAGATCAGTGGTTAGGGAACTCTTCTTTGGCCATTATGTTCTGGCCCTTATATGTGATATGTGAGCAGAAAGGCAAAACTGTTCAGCAAGTCTGGGATGGTGTGGAGCTTAAGCTCAGCTTTAGAAGAAGGGTTTCAGAGGAACAAATGCAGCAGTGGCTGGAGCTTTGCAGTCTGATTGAAGAGGTAGAGATCAGGGAGGAAGAGGAAGATCAAATCCTTTGGGCTTACTCTTCCAAGGGCACTTATGCTGTTCAGACTATGTATGCTGTCATTAACAGCAGGGGGGGTGTTGCCCCAGTTTGTTCATATGGTTTGGAAACTTAATATACCCCCTAGGGTGCAAATTTTCTTATGGCTAGTTTCACATAACAAATGCTTGACTAGAGATAACTTACAAAAGAGAAGACCTGTGAATGGTCTCTCCTGTTTGTTCTGCTCTGAAAATGAGTCTGTCTTACATTTGTTTTGTGATTGCTTTGTGGCAAAGTACATCTGGAAAATCATTTCTGATCTGTTTGGTAGGGATATAGGGCAAGATTTTGAGTCAATTACTAGCCTGTGGTTTTCAAACAAGAAGTTCATGATCATCAATATTGTTTCTTCGGCTGTGATTTGGTGCTTATGGAAGTTTCGAAATGAACTGTGTTTTCAGGAGTTGTGTGGCGCGGAATGGAAAAGCTGTTGATGAAGCTGACAAGAATGCTAAGGGGCTGGTTGCCCATGTACGCGGAGGAAGTTGGGAAGCTGCTGGTGGAGCAAATCGTGCGCCCTGGAGGAGCTATCAAGACAACCACCCCAGATCGAGTGGCCTACGGTGGTGTGGTCGTCGGGTGGGATCGATCGGCTGCACCTTCTTCGACAACTGCCATGATGGGCTGGATGCTTTAGTTTCTGTTTCAGAGCAGTGCATGTTGCCTGTGGTAGATTCAGTTCTAGGCGCTTCAGCGCTGCAACCTGAACCTGAATGCCTGTGTGACTTTGCTTTTTGAATGAAAAGTGGGGGAAACCCTTTTCTCTTTAAAAAAAAAAAAATCAACTGCTGTACTTCTCTATTCTCCGTCACCACACCCCATCATCCTCCACCAATTTCCTAATTCTACTTCTCTCCAGACGCCTGTTCATGGAAAAACTTTGTATTTGTCACCCCATTTCAACCATTACTCTTCAAGCTTCTCTAATTTGTACTTCAGTATTTGCTCCTTGGCTACATTTTCATCACCGCGCTGGCACACATAACTCCTTTTTTTATTATTTTTAATTATCTTTTCCAAATCACCTAGAATATTATGGCTCCAGCCCCATAGATCCCTCAGTGCCATCTCTTCCGCTAACACAGAGCTTCCAAGCATCCTGTATTATTAGTACATACTGCACATGTATTGGTCCTCCTGTTATTACAATCACCGGGGAAGGACGCTCTGGAGCTGCCCCTTTTTAGGAGACAAAGGTAGATAAAAAATAGAAAAAAAAGGAATCCCCAGGCTAAATCCTCTCATTATGTGTAACCCATCCTAGATGGAGACTCATTAGTGACGGGTTTCTTTAACACCGTCTTTGATAATGTACACTACTAGCTAGTGATGGTCTGATATCTGTCTTCTTTAATCAAAGAGTAGTGACGGGTTTTAAACCCCAGTCATCGTCAGTAACATGTTTCTCTAACCCTATCTATGATGATGTACACTATTAGAGACGAGTTTCCAACATTTCGTCCCTTTTAATCCATCGACACTAAGGACGCTGTTCAGCCATTCTGTTATCATTTAGTTATCTTCAGCAATCAACGAAAATCTGCAGTCCTTATCTTGATTAGCCGAACATGTTGGGAAGAGGTCTCACTGCCATGAAGGCATCAACCATCTGCATATATATAAGAAATTGTTAATGCGATGCAGGAAATAAAATTACTTCAGTTTTATTGATGCAGCAATCAACGATCCATTGATCACTTTTGTAGATTGCTTCATTTTTGGAAAAAATATTACACCTTTGGTATTGGAGATTTGGGACATTGATCATATGTCAGATTTATTGACAAAGAAATTTCCAATTGAGATTGTTGAAATTTTTTTTCTCGAATACGCAAAAGACTTGCGCATCATTGCATTAAGTAGAAGAGAGTTTTGCAAGATTTTTTTTGGGATGGATACATAATATTCAACACTGCCCACCATCCCAGGAACGCAACCATAACGGACTACTCACGCACTAAACATTCTAGTTACCGTGCACCGGCCTCCGGCTCTTATGCGCGGGCATCGGCCCCGTGGCGCCTCCGTGGTCGCCGTCGCCGCCCTCGTCTGGGAACAGCTCCTGGATGGCCCGGGCATCGCCAGTCTTCCCTCGAACATCTCGTCCAGCCTTCGCCGACCCTCCTCCGTCGGTTCCTCCTCAATGAACCCCATCTTCTACATGGCGAGGATCTCTCCTCTCTTTGCAACCGGGTACTTGGAGAGGGGTTGGCTGCGATGCGCCCGTTCGTAGTCGTAGCGGCATCTTGGTAGAGCTGGAGTCGTCTACCCGAGTCGGGCAGGAGAGGTGTGTGGTCGCCTTGTGGAAGACGCGCTTGGCGATGTTCTTGAGGCGCCCCGTGAAGGACCCCTCCTTGCTTGAGGGCCTCTCCTCCGATGTCGGCGTGGCAGCGGCCCTCCGGTAGAGCAGGGTGCAGAAACCCGGGGGCACGTCGTCATCGTGGTCGTAGCCGGGTGCCGCCACATCCGCCGGTGTGCTTAGTGCCGCTCCCACGGCCTCGGGCGTTGGCCTGGGCGGGTCTCCCGAGGACCCGCACAGGTAAGCCATGCCCAGGGCCGGCGGCGCGGCGCTCGCACGGCCCTAAGCCTCTCGGTGCGCCGCGGGTGACTCAAAGCTTCCTGCTGAGTTGGCCCCGACGGCCACCATGCCGGCTGTCATCTGCATCTCGCCGGGCCGCTCGTCCTCCGAGTCGACGAAGCCGAGGTCCTCAATGGCCCCCGCCGGAGTGTCCCCAGAGCCGACGTGGTCGTGGAGCCGTGGAAGGTGCTTAGCGAGCGCCTCCGCCCACTCGCGCCGGGCGCGCCCAGTTCCCGGCCCGGTGGCCGGGAGGGCTAGCATGCCCGCAACCGTGGTGTCCTGTCGCCATGCACCGGGCCTCCTCCTCCTCCTGCTCGGCGTCCACCGTCATCTCCTCGGCGACCGTGCTAACGGCGTGGTCAAGACCAGATAGCGGACCGAAACCGGGTGGCCCGTCCGCAAGCATCCCCCGCAGGTCGAGCGCCGCGAAGCGTGCCCCGTACGTCCGGGTCGTCCCGGCGCCGACAATGGTCGGGGCCACTACGCGGTCTCCTCGGGCGCAGCAACAAGGCGGTCCTCACGAAGGGTGGTGGCCACGGTGTGGCGGCCGGCCCGTCACCCGGCCGGCCGGCCGGAACTCACCCTCCTCCTGTGCCGCCTTGGCCACCGGCACCGAGTCCACCGAGTCCGAAGGCGCCTCTTCCGGAGTCGAGGTGCCCAATGTGATGGGTGGTGCCGGGCCGTGGCGCACGCGGGCGCCACTCCCGTCGCGCGCTTCAATCTGCGGTTCGGCCCCGCCACCACGGTTCCCGAAGAAGAGCCGGCGGGCCGTCGTTGCCCCGGCCCACAGCCTGCTGGACCGGCGGTACCCGACGGTCGGCTGCCACGTCACCCTCCCGGTGTCGTACCACGACCTCCGCCATGGTTGGTGCGATGATGTCCCCGCGCTTGGTTGGGGCAAATGATGATGCCCTCGGGGCAGCGTCGGATCTGCAGGTCCCCCGGCTGGACCCCGATGACCTTCGCAACCGCCGCCTGTACGTCGGCGATAGCCACCTCAGGGCCGCTTGGTGGCAGTACCGACGTCAACGTCAGGGGAAGGTGGGGGCGCTGGGGCCGGTCCCTGCGCACCCACGTGGTGAGGCGGCGGTGGCGGCGGGCGGCCCCTGGCGCTCCCCGAATTGTTGAAAAATTCAAAAAGTTAAAACTCAAAAAGAACATTTTGCTCTCATTAGCCATGGTTTGTCATCATATAAAAATGCTTTAAAATGCTATACATTGGTCTTATATGGAAATGTATTGGGCTTACATTGCTCAAGTTGTCTAGGCGTTTTCCTTTTTCTTCAGCTCCGGACCCGCCACTGTATGTGAAGTTGCTATTGTTTTCACTCATGGCTTGCACCGGCTCTATGACAAATAATCCCTGTTAGCGTATCCGGGCCTGAAACGAGTTACACACCTAGAACAACCGCATCCCAAAAGAGATATCCTGAATTGTACAGTATGTACTGTGTGGAAAGACACGTCGAAAGTCTAGTCAAATGTCGTAAGCTGGTAACTCAATTCATCCATCCCCAAGAGAGTTGTTGCTGAATTTCCGCCATGCATAAATCGTGCAAGCTGTGAATGCTGTAAAGAGGACAGATACTGGCACTACGATGAGTACTTTTGGGTATGGGTGCTCGGCTACCATTAGGAACGCTCCAATCGTTAGCAGCGACAGCAAGACAGCAAAACAAACCACCTGTGTCCCCTGCAATAATATAAGGGTATTAGAACCTAAGCAATAATTAATATACAGACTTCAGAGTTGATTCCGTGGAGATGGTTATGTACTTACGTACGTACTTCCTCCGCTCCAAATTATAGTTCACTTTGACTTTTGGTGTATACATTTTGCTATGTATCTATAAACATAGCAAAATGTATGCATCAAAAAAGTCAACTACAATTTAAAACAAAGGAAGTATGTATGAATGAAAGGGATAGATAGTGTATATATGCTATCTGATTGGTTACATACCACATCTGGTGATGAGGATGGCTCCCAAAACGGTGGAGCACCTGCTGCTTGTCTTGGGGGTACAGATACGTTGAGATTCACATTTGCGTTTGGTGCTGGTTGCCGGAATAATGCATCGCGATAACGACCCACGTAATTCACTACGGGTGCACCGGCTGCTGATCTTGATTCTTCAGAGGAGCTCGGCGACGTTGTTGTGCAGACCTTGTTCATCTCTTGATACTGATGCACATCGTCGAAGTAAGCTGCCATACCGCGGTGGTACCAGTAGTAGGGACCCACCCCCACCTCGCTAGCAAACCCAGACGACGGTGGCCAAAGGAAGAAGGGGAACCCTCGTTGGGCGCTGTTAGCCTTGGTGACGACGACGGTGGAGCAGCGTGACCGGCAGATGCAGCACCGGAGGTCTTTGTGGAAGAAGCGAATGCTGGCTGCGCAGCGGACGCAGACCTCCCGGTGGCCGCACGGGGACACCGCCACCCATTCCATGGGCTCCATGCACACCACGCAGATGGGGTTTTGGTTTTCAGCTTCCATGTCGATGACGACATGGCTACTCCCAGAGTCGATTTCCACCATATTAATTAGCTTCTTAGTTCTTACTGTCCTTTGATCCACCACGCTGTTTACCTGATGCACAGAAGAACGCGGAGATGATCGAGTATATGATGTGATTCCAGGTGCCAGGGTGCCCACGCACGCGCGAGTACAAATATATCATATATACGCAGATCTATTTGGAGCTTCGTTCCTGTGGTGCGTTGGGGAGAGCAAGCGGATTATATTTTCTTGCCCTATAGTCCGACACGGACTCGCACGCCGGGGCGGGGCCCTACATAGTACGTGTCTTGTTGTACTTGGACACCCCGTTATATGGTCGATCAGTTTGTATCTCCAGCAAAGATTGACGTTGGGTAAGATAAGAAACGTAACAAAGCGCGTGTTAAGAGGTGCTAGTTCGATCAAAGACGATTTCATGAGTTTTAGCAGCATACGAACGAAATTGTGTCGGACACCGGGCTCGGACTCCGACTCCGACTCGGACCTGAGCGGGTCTTCGACTCTGATCGGAGGCTGCAGTGCATGGTCTCGGAAGGGCAAGGCCACGCGACGATCTCCGAAGGCGCCGTTTGGCCGTCGATCTGGCGTAGTGCCCAGTGACCGCCTCCAGCACGAGCGCGCCGAACGGGACACGTCCGTCTCCCACGCATGACGCTTTTGTGCCCGAATGGGGTGCGATGAAGCCGCGCGGACCGATGCCGCCGTTAAGGTCGGTGAAGGACTTGCGATTGCAATCGTTCGTCGAGATCGATCGCGCCCGAGAGCTGAATTGCCGAGCCACGCGCCGTAGCTTAGGACGCGTCCAGCTCCAATAGCAGATTGCTGGCCTCGATGTCGTGGACACGTATTGGAGCCGCGGGCCGCAGCGATGTTGTCTACGATGTCGTAGCGGCGCACCCAGCTCGGCACGGGATGCTTCCCGTGGACACGGCACCTGTGGGGATCAGCGGATCGCCTTGGCTTCGGCCCTCCGAGTCCACGTGGTTATGACTTACACGACTCCGATCCGGTCGAAGACCTGATCAGGTCCGAGTAGGAGCCTGCCGTCCAAAACAAGTTCGTCGTATGCTGCTATATCTATATCTATACCCTATTACTTATAAAAGTCAAAATTTCGCCTGCCTTTTTCTCGCCCGCTATTTTCTGTCCGCTCTTTTTCTTTTATGTCCGCTATATAAACTCCGGGCGGAAAGAACCAACCCAGATTAGTCCGTGCAAGAACCAACCCAGCATTAGTCCGTGCAAGAATCCCAACCAAACTATATCTCTTACAGAAAGATCCAACTCAAATTCCATATTTCATACTCTGTCCTCAACATCGGGAATCAAGATCTCAATGTTTCCATCCAAATTAAATTTCCGCATGTTCTTCTATCCTCTATGCTGACCATCCCGCCTGAACCGGTCTCCAAAACCAATCCGAGATAAACTCATAGACAATAAATTATAAAATCAAATAAAAATAAAAAAAATGGCTGAATCGATATACAACTTCATCCATACACAAACCAACCAAAGACGTAATCAGAGAAAGCATTAAATAAACCAAGGATCAAAGAGCACACGAGATTGCGCCTCCAGACCAGCCGGGATGCCCGCATCGCCACCTCTATGGCTCTAGGTTCGTCGGAAAGGGTGCCAGCGCACCCCACCTCCCGCGTGCGGTCAAGTGTGCTACGCCGCCAGCCCAACCCGTGCCCGACGTCGGCACGGTGGAGATCGGCTTCGTGGGTGCTCGCTGCTATGGAGCAGCAAGCGCCGCTGGCGTCACACGCGTACGGGCCGCCACCGCGCCGTCAACCGCCTTGCGCCGCTGGCGTCGAGTGTGCTCGGAAGCCGGCACGCATGGGATCAGGCAGCCGCAAAGCATTCACCTTGGATGCAGTGGACTGTGGCTGTGGTGATGCGTTGATTTGCTGTGTAGTGTGAGTAGCAAGCAGGAGAGGCGGATGGAGCAATGGAAACAAAAGTGAGAGTGAGAACTGAGATGGGATTAGGGTTCCGTCCCTTTTATGTGATCCTCTTTTTGCTATCTGAGATCCGTGAGATCCTAGCCGTTCATCTTGCATCAATGGCAGAAATCAACTGGCAAACTTTGCAACCAGGCCTTCAAGTGGAGAAAGGCATGGGCTGGACCGTGGATGGAGGCCTGCATGCTTGCTAATTGGAATTCCTTACTATTTAAGTTTTGGGCTCTATGCCTATATTCTATACATTTCGGTTGTGTGTTTTATTAAGTAGAAAAAATAAGTTGAAAGCCCACATTATGATATTTTTCAGTTTTAAATAAATCTTATAGCATATTTTTTTCTGATTTTTAAGTCACGTTTTCAAGTATGATTTGAGAATATTTCTTTTATACTACAAATCACAAATGCTATATTTTGGGTTAAAAAATAATTATAACATGTCTTCAAACTATCGTCCTTTGCTAAGAAATATAAATCATCACACCTAATTTGTTGATGTAGTTATGATTTGGAACTAAATAATGAAAACATAAACTAAAATCTTGAACGATTTATTGACTAATCAAATTTATTGACTAATCAAATCTTTAATGTTAAAGACACATAAATCTTTTTATAAAAAAGACACATAAATCTTTTATAAAAAAAGACACATAAATCTTGATGCTATATGAATCATGCGAAATACCAATATAATAGAGTTAGGTTAGGGATTAGTTTTATTTATGTGCTTTACAAGGGAAGGAAAAAAATAATGATTAATTATTAGGTATACGATATAGACTTAATAATTGGATAAGTAACATTATTGTTAATATCATATATCACGCTTATAGAAAAATTATATCTTCTCAAACTAAATTCTATAAAAAGGGTAAAATGTAAACAAAAAATGTGCAATACTCTTGTCCTCATCTCTCATTAATGTTTTATAATTGTTTAGAGAAAGCCTAGACCCCGCACTAGCCACATCTGCCCCATGCAAATGAAGAACCAACCGTGGGCCATACATTGACTATTTGGGTGAAGATGGACAACAAACCCTTCTAGCGAAATATGAGTGTGAGGAAGATGTTAAACAACTTAGTGCGACCCGTTGCAACGCACGGCAATTTTGCTTAGAATGCTAATAAAACTGATACAATAATACAAGTCGTCTTTGGATGGAGTTAGCACCTCTTTAACACGCGCTTGTTTCTTACCCAACGTCAATCTCAGAGACCTCTGTCCACCTGCAGTTATTGATAAAAATGGCACAGGCGGAGTCTGTCAGCAACCATGTTGCCATCCGCATGGACGAAGATGGAGCCAGCAGCTCCTGCTGCGCCGTGTGCATGGAACCCTCCGAGTGGGTGATCGTCGGCGTGTGCGGACACCGAGAGGTCTGCTTGTATTGCGGCGTCCGCATGCGTTTCTTCAAGATGACCGCCGGTGCTGCATCTGCCGGGCCTTCTGTGCCACCGTGGTCATTACAAGAGCCAAACCCAACACTAACAGCGGGCCGCAAAATGCTGTCGTGGACGACGGCGGCGGCAGCCAGGGCCGCGGACAATCCGTCTTCTCAGAGACATCGCCGGCGTTCGGTGGTGTAAGGCCAGCAGGGACGCATTGCTGGTGGTACCATGACGGCATGGCCGCGTACTTCGACGATCGAGCACTGTATGAGGCGGTGCGGAACATGTGTTCCCCGCCTTTGCCTTTGCCTTTGCCTTTTGCCCTTTGCCTTTGCCCTTTGCCCTTGCCACCAACAGGGGTTGGCAACATCGTGCACCTCAAGACGACCCAAACGAGGATTCAATGTGTTTCCTGCAATATCTAGCAGTGATGGCATTGGTGGGGGCAGCGGGCAGCATTCCCTTGGTCATGCACTACCTTAAGGATTTGCTTCCTAGAGTTGCGGTTGTAATGGGGTCTGGCCTTCTAAGCGTGACATTGGCATGCTTCGATTCTAAGAGATACTCCTGAATCATATGTATAGATGATGAAATTTAGTTCTACCATTATTGTTATAATATATGGTGAGGTATTTACTATATGAAATAAGTACTGAGCTATTTTATCAAGTTATTTATAATAAAATATTTCTTGGTTTTCCTCTTTCGTTGAAAGTGCATAAAAATAGATTGATTCCTGCATCCGTAGTTGAAGCTCAAGTTGGAATCTAGGTGCTTTTGATCTCAACGTGAGCAACAACTTTTGTCGGAGTTGATCTGTTAAGCATATACTTGTAGGGCAACCGATCCTATCTGTCTATATATCCCGTGCAAACTTAACTAATGATCTGGACCGCATGATGTTGATCCAAGAGGCGCGGAGAGATTGGGTAATTTTGCACTTAACCGCTCGCTCTTGTCACACTTTTACACATCCCTCCTTCCACCTCTCTCATGCGCCCCTTGGATCAACATCTGCATGGTCTAGATCATTAGTTTATAAGTTTGCACGGGATGCTTTTAGTTTGCGATAGGATCCGTTCTTGTTGCGCTTGTAGAGGCATGATTGATGATGTCACTGGTTAAGGCTTAGGCCCTATTTCGCACGGCTTTACTTCACCACCAAAGCCATTTTTTGTGTTTTGCCTTCATGAATAGCTTAATTCGGGAACTGAGCCATTTGGTTAAATCATTTGTTTTTTTTTGGGCATCGGTTAAATCATTTGGTAAACATCTCTATATGTAGAATTCTTTAAAATATGATCTCACATAACCCCTAAGCCACTATATTTGACTTCACCCTCCACATACCTTGAGCACAATCCTCCACATATCCTGAGCGCAATTTATCAGACTTCTTAGGTGAAGCCCTTTGGTTTTTTTTACCCTGTTTGGCATAAAGCATCTCCAAACGATTTCAGGAGGTCAATGAGAAGCCATGCCATACAGTGAGAAACATGCGTTTCCTCCTTTGCCTTTGCCACCAATTTGTGTTTTAAATTGGTTTTCACAAGGGGCTATTGCGTTTCTACCCTTGGTTTGAAGGCCCGTTTTGATTTTACCTCGCTTTTTGCCATCTTGCATTTTTACCCTCGTTTTATAAAAATAGACATTCAGTCTACCCCTACTTTGTTAACAGCAGCTAATGGTGTTAAATGGGCTTTGCAAGGACAACTTTGTCCTTGCGAAAATACCCTTACTTTTAAAGAGTTTATTGTGATTTTACCCCTGTTTTCTTAAAAAATTGATAGCAACATTGGACAAGTTGTTACATATTATTCCGCACAATATGCAAATATAGATATATAATATCACATCAAAATAAGGTGCAGAAAAAGTGTAGAAACAATCATCATCCAACATACTTATCCATCTTCCAACATACATAACCATCAATTCATCATTTAACATACAAGTCCAACAAAAAGCAGTACATAATAGTGAGATTACATGTTCATTGTCATACATCACACTATTCCTAACAACGCAGCCAGCCTTCCTCCTCTTCCTCTTCCTTGTGGTGCAGCCCCTTCTACTCCTTCTACTCCAGGTCCTACACTTGCACTTCCTCTTCCCCTTCCCCTTCCCCTTCCTCTTCCACCTCCACTTCCACTTCCACTTTCACTTGCACTTGCATTTGCATTTTACATGAATGGAAAAAAATGGTTCAAGAAACAAGTTGACTAAATAATCTAGAGTAAAGGACTAGAAATCAGCATGACTCATATTGATGCTTGTGAAGATGATTCATTCGAGATGATGAGCGGTTCCTCTTTTGACTAGCAGTTGGACCTCCCCGGCAATACTTGGGTATATGGCCTAGTTCTCCACATTCGAAACATGATTTTCTTTTGTTACTAGTGTGTTGGCCTCATCAAAGGACTTGATCCTAGAAGTTCTTGGTCTTCCTGGTTTCCTTCTTAGCTTAGGCTTCTTGATTTTATAGCCCAAATCAACTTTTGGCCAACTATCTTTGGATGTCATTGGATTGAAAGAACTTGCATATGTCTTGTTGAACCGATCAATAGAGAAGTATTCATGCACAAAATAATCCATTCGTACCTCTCTACTAAACTTAGCAATGAAAGCTAAAGCATGGGTGCATGGCTTTCTAGTTACTTGCCAAGCCCTACAGTTACATGTTTTTTGGCCTAGGTTGACTGCGTACCTGATCTGTTCACTATTACTTAGCCCCACATATTATTATGTCATGGCCCTTGATACTCTTGGATTTAGCATTCAGAGATTTGATCACACTTGGAATGATTGTGCCTGTCATTTTTCTACCAATCTTCTGTCTCAAAACAAATTTCTCAATGATCATTTGTCTTATTTTGTCAAGCATATCCACAATTTCTACGTAGTACGTGTCTTGTTGTACTTGGACACCCCGTTATATGGTCGATCAGTTTGTATCTCCAGCAAAGATTGACGTTGGGTAAGATAAGACACAAAGCGCGCGTTAAGAGGTGCTAGCTCGATCAAAGACGATTTCATGAGTTTTAGCAGCATACGACGAAATTGTGTCGGACAGCGGGCTCGGACTCCGACTCGGACCTGAGCGGGTCTTCGACTCGGATCGGAGGCTGCAGTGCATGGTCTTGGAAGGGCAAGGTCTCGCGACGATCTCCGAAGGCGCCGTTTGGCCGTCGATCTGGCGTACTGCCCAGTGACCGCCTCCAGCACGAGCGCGCCGAACTGGACACGTCCGTCTCCCACGCATGACGCTTTTGTGCCCCGAATGGGGTGCGATGTGAGGCCGCCGTTAAGGTCGGTGAAGGATTTACCACTGCGATCGTGGTCGAGGACGCGCCCGAGAGGCTGAAGTCGCCGAGCCACGCGCGGTAGCTAGGATGTGTCCAGCTCCAGCATCAGATTGCTGGCCTCGATGTCGTGGACGTATTGGAGCCTACGATGTCGTAGCGGCGAACCCAGAGCTCGGCACGGGATGCTTCCCGTGGACACGGCGCCTGTGGGATCGGCGGATCGCCTTGGCTTCGGCCCTCCGAGTCCACGTGGTTACGTCTCCGATCCGGTCGAAGACCTGATCAGGTCCGAGTAGGAGCCTGCGTCCAAAACAAGTTCGTCGTATGCTGCTATATAACTAATAAAACTGATACAATAATACAAGTCGTCTTTGGATGGAGTTAGCACCTCTTTAACACGCGCTTGTTTCTTACCCAACGTCAATCTCAGAGACCTCTGTCCACCTGCAGTTATTGATAAAAATGGCACAGGCGGAGTCTGTCAGCAACCATGTTGCCATCCGCATGGACGAAGATGGAGCCAGCAGCTCCTGCTGCGCCGTGTGCATGGAACCCTCGGAGTGGGTGATCGTCGGCGTGTGCGGACACCGAGAGGTCTGCTTGTACTGCGGCGTCCGCATGCGTTTCTTCCAAGATGACCGCCGGTGCTGCATCTGCCGGGCTTTCTGTGCCACCGTGGTCATTACAAGAGCCAACACTAACAGCGGGCCGCAACATGCTGTCGTGGACGACGGCGGCGGCAGCCAGGGCCGCGGACAATCCGTCTTCTCCGAGACATCGCCGGCGTTCGGTGGTGTAAGGCCAGCAGGGACAAATAATGGCTGGTACTACCATGGCGGCATGGCTGCGTACTTCGACGATCGAGCCCTGTATGAGGCAGTGAGGAACATGTGTTCCCCGCCTTTGCCTTTGCCTTTGCCTTCGCCTTTGCCTTTGCCGTTGCCTTTGCCACCAACACGGGTAGGCAACAGACATCATCGTGCACCTCAAGAAGACCCAAACGAGGACGCAATGTGTTTCCTGCTATATCTAGCAGTGCTGGCGTTGGTGGGGGCAGCGGGCAGCATTCCGTTGGTCATGCACTACCTTAAGGATTGGCTTCCTAGAGTTGTAGTTGTAATTGGATCTGGCCTTCTTACGGTGACATGGGGATACT